>VWYH01006601.1:629057-839203 GCA_013399365.1 Pampusana beccarii | reverse complement strand
GGCGGGGCACGGCACGGCGGGGCACGGCACGGCGGCCCGGGCCGAGCCCGGCAGGTGCCCGGCGCAGCCCGGTCCCTTCTCCCCGCGGGGAGGGAGCGGGTCCCGCGGCGCGTCCCTCCCGGGGCTCCCGGCGAGTCTTTACCCGAAAAAAGCAATCGCTTTGCCGCCCCGAAACGTGCGCTGGCCGGGCGGTCAGAGCGCCGGCTCCCTGCACCCGGGGCCATTAAGCGCTGGGATCTTTTAAACTCCGTTCACTTATTTTTATTCCCCCCTCGGCTGGATCCAGCAGCAGCGGCTGGGAGCGCAGCCCGCTCACCCTCCCTCCCGGGGCACCGGGGCCGCTTCCCCCAGGTAGGGACCGGGACCGGGACCGGTCCCGGGGGCGCTGCCTAAAAATATCCCCCTTTGATTTGTTTTTCTTTCTTTCAAGGTTCACGATGTTGACAGCTATGTTCTTGGCTGCTCTCATTCTTATTACAGTACACTCGCAGGAAACTGAGGAAACCATAACGTACACGGTAAGGTTTAATAGAGTTCGAGGTAATTACTGCTTTGCAGGGATTCTTTTCTAAGTGACCCTTAAGAAAAACCAAATCTCTTGCCAATGTATAGCGTGCAACGCAAAGTTCTTTTGAGTTCGAGTGTTAACTATAAAATGAGCCGTTCTGCACTGGAACTGTTTTACAGCTGAAGCCGACAAGATCAGGCAGAATAGGCTGCGACTGCCTGTTCTGAAGAACTTGTCTGTGGACTGAGTTTGATGAACTGAACAAAATTATGAGGTTCTAATATTCTTTTAATCCATTTTCCTGAAGACAGGGTCCCTAGGACCTTCGTTTGAAATATATGGAATTTGACAGATAATTATGTCAAACATTCTCTTGTGTTTTCTTTTGGGTGTTTCAAGCTGTTTTTAACAAAATGTAAGTGCTTCAAAATTCAGTGCTCTTAATGAAGCATCTAAGTCCTGCAGTGCTCGTGGGGCTGTGAGTTTCTGCGCTGGTTTTGAGCAGTGGTTTTGCATGGCTCGATAAAATTGTACAATACTGGAAATAGGTTCTGCTTGTAACCAAGTGACAGTGTAAGAGATTTAAAGGCCTTTTTGTAAGGCTTTTTGGTTTTTTTTTAATAATCTGCTTGTGTTCAGTCTTTGGCTTGCATAACGCATGTCATAGAAGGAGTGGCAATTACATCGGCTTGGGCTGGGGAAAAACCCGCGTTTTTCACATCTGATTACAGTTGTAATCCCTGCAACTTGCTTCATATGGGTGGACCTCCGAAAATGTGTACAGACATCAGCGCAATGCCACACAAGCAGAAAATTCTGCACACATGCAAAAAGTTAGAGAACCACAGCCAAGGACTCAGATTGTGACTTATACAAGTAATCCCACTGAAGTCAGTGGGATGGCTTGAGCAAGTAAATAGTGCAGAGCTGGGCATTATCCTAGAAGATGGGGCTCAGAGAAGCCTCAAGTGAACAAGACGAAGTCAGTCATAAAGTACTTTAGCATCGGTCTTTAGAAGAAATAGTTGGGTTTTTTTTTTTTTTAGAGGCTGAGAGTACTTCTATTTAGAGGCTTCTCTGATTTTCTTTTTTTTTCCAAGTCCCTCTATATAAGGGGAAACTGAAGATCTAAATACCTTTTGAAAATCTACACTAATACAGGGATCTCACCAGCTTCCTTTTCTGCATTAATTACACATTGTTTTTAAAGAAATGAAGTAGCATTTTCTGACAAGCCTACATAGTTCTGTTTACACCAATGGCAAATTTCTAGCATGCATATGTAACTTGGGGTTCCTCCGTGAATATAGAGCTTGGGTCTTTATGCTCCATTTTCAAAGAGGTCTGAGCACTTGGGTGCTCCAGCGATCATTAGACTCTAATGATGTAAAACTACTTTACTTAACAAAAAAACTTTGCTTTTGGAAATTTTACTCTTAGGATGCTACTGTTCCTCATGCGTACATTGTATTCATTTAGGGCCAAATCCACAATAAAGTCCCTTCAGCTGCAGTAATAGATGGACTTGGCTCCTTCCAGTTAAATAGACAGTACTTCTGTTGTGCATTAACAGGAACTGGGTGATTCAGTGCATGCGCCAATTAGCTGTTTCCCTTTGGGTTTGCATTTTCGTAGCTACAGTAACTTCGGTGTTGTCCACTCAGCATGGAGTCATTCCTTCAGAGACTGAGAATTATAATACAAGTTGCTCTCCACTTACCCCTCTGGAAGAAAAAGCCTCCAAAGTTACAACTCGCAGCCAGCTTTGGCAGATCGCTGGTGTCACCTGCAAACGAAGAAAATAGTTTCAATCCTATTGCTGAGTCAGTGGCCATTAGTAACAAGTTCCTCAAAGTAACTTGAGGACAGTACATGGAACAAGCGGATCTTGGCATCAGAAGGTCAAGTTTGTGACTCGTGGAGTTCCTCCGCAGCAGAGGAGTCGCAACAAGATTTGGCTCGCTTGGCCGTGACTAATTACGTTAGCCGACTCAATTCTTTTTTTCTATAGGGCCATTAAAGTAATATCCTAAGCAGCACAGGATGCACATGCACCCACATAGTGCCGCTCAGTTGGGTCATTGATATTTTAAATGTAGCATCATGACACTTCACTAATCGGTCTCTGTCACCTGCGATTAAAATTACTGCACTGTAGACAATGTAATGCTTTTGGGCAGAGGAATAATGAAGATGCCTACCTAACCGCAGGGCAGAATAGTTAAAATTCTTCCTGAAGTTGCTAGTCCGAGTTGATATGAATAGTTGCTGAGTACAGTCTTGTTTGAATTTTGCAAAGTCTTATTTACATAAGTAGTCCTGCTGTTATAAACTCTAACCGTGTATTGTATGTCCCGCAATATAAATTGTTCTTCCTAGACTGTAATTCCTGGAGTCGTGTGATTCAAAAGCATGTGAATGAATTTCCAGCTGTCAGGAGATCCTTCCCCATCGCGCGAGCGCGGATGGGAGAGAGGATGGAGCACGGGGGTAGAGCCCGGCAGTCCTGCTGAGAAACCAGCCCGGGAATGGAAGATGTTCGCCTGTTGGAAGGCAGCGAACGAGAGCAAAATTCAGGAAAACTTGCTGCTTTTTCTTAAGAAGGTTTCCATACTGGTCAGCTGGGCCAGTCCAGAGGGTCGTTTATTCCAGGATTCAGCCAATGACGGATGCTTTAGAACAGCCCGTAGGAGCAAGGCAAGGAGAAAGTGATGCTTCTCTCGCTTTCTTCCTCAGCCCCAATAAAACCTACATACAACAAACGATATCTTGGGCACTTCTGAGATAGAGGCTCTCTCTATGTACCTGGTTTTGTTCCTGCACAGCAGTGCTGTACCAATAGCCATTTTTCTAGCTTGCCAAGGTGCGCAAACCTTTTGCATTGCCCTTAGTGTCAAACGTTCAGTTCGTTGCAATATGCTTTTCTCGAAATGAAGAATCCCGTGTAGCCTAATTTTTTTTTTTTCCCCCCCTCTATAGCAATGCACAGATGGCTATGAATGGGATCCCATTAGGCAACGGTGCAAAGGTACAGTAAATAATTTTCAAAGACAGACTTGCCATTGGCATTCTTTGAGTATTTCATTCCACACCCCTGCTTTGGACAGGGAGTTGTGCCTGCATGTCTCATTGTGTTATTTGTATTAATGGCTGTTGCAGACGGTTCGACTGTTAAAAGCATGACTTGTGTTGTTGCTAACCACAGATATTGATGAATGTGAAATAGTCCCAGATGCATGTAAAGGTGGGATGAAATGTGTTAACCACTATGGAGGATACCTCTGTCTACCCAGAACAGCGCAAATTATTGTAAATGAGCGAGACGAAGCAGCAGCTGAATCCACTAGTGGTCGAAACAACGTCATTCGACGGACTCCAGCTGATCCTCAGCGCGCCCCTCCAAACCCCACTCATCAAATCCAGTGTGCAGCTGGGTATGAGCAAAGCGACCACAACGTGTGCCAAGGTAAGCGCTGCCGCGTGCTTCGCTGTCCGTACGACTGGAGTATGTGAGAACAAATCTAATGCCTGGGAAATGAAAGCCTGTAACTCTCGCATTTAACAGCGTGTATCACTGCACCGTTAAACGGGACACGTACACGCTTCCTTAAGACGCGTAAATAAAATACATGCATGTTGTTATTGGTCAAGGTAACAGAACTCGCAACTTGTTCCTTCCAGTCGGTTCCATCTAGTTCAGGCTAACAAGTAGAATCATTTCTGTTGTCTGTCGATCCTCACAGAAAACCTTAATGCAAGTGAGAAGATTTAGTCAAACATTTTTGTGTTCAGTATGTCCAGGAGAGGCAGGACTTTGAAAAAAAAAAAGTAGGCAACGTAGCAAGTCACATTATAGACGATTTCTAAAGATTTGCAAAACTACCTGTATGTTTCGGTAAGACGATGCTGAGTGGAAGAAAAAGTAACCACTGTATGAAGGCTTGCTTAGACCAGATTGTAACGCAGGAGAGCACGGGGTTTGTCCTATGTCCGAGGAGTATTTCTGAAGGAGCGGGAACCGCGCAGCTGAGCAGCTTGTGCTCCTCCGCTGTGTGCGGCAGCGGCTCCAGGCAGCCCTGCCAGCGCGCTCCGGTCACAGTCCCGCCAGCCTCTGAAACTATGGCAATGAGCAGCTTTCCTCTGCGTGTACGTACACCACACGCAGCGCCAAAATTCTCGGGGTATTAGCAATGCTAATTGTATGCGTTCAGGAACCAGACTCACAAGCACTACTGTAAACTAAGACTGTTTCATTTATTATTTCATATAAATAGTTTACTCTTATACTTGCTGAAGTAACAAATGTTTCGTCCGCTGTTTTGTTTTCTTTCATTAAAAAAATATTCTCCTCCTTGTTCAGCAGCTGGGTTTTCAAGCACGTTAGTGGGATGCCCGTGCAAACGGAGGGCAAAACTTGACCCCATGGTTCATCTTTTCCACTTTGTGGCCCATAACAGTATAATCATATAAAATAGTACTTGAGTGACTATAATCAGGGCAAGCTGTAATATACAGTGGTAGTTCCTTTCTCCCTGGCATTCGTGTATACAGAACATTATTTATCACTAGTAAGTAAATTCCCTGTCATTCTGAAGCACAGTAATCATCATGGAGGCTGGATAAGTTATTTTTGTAGGCAAAGCCTCAGGGTTGCATTTCTGGCTTTTCTGCTAATCTTCAACGTTTCTGTCACTCTAATTCAAGAATGTCAAGTAGAGAACCTACTGCAAGCGGTCAGCACCGTGATCCCTTCATGCTGAGCGCTCGCTTAGGGTTATTGAGGGAAAATCAATGCCAGGGATGGCAAATGATGTTTAACTTGGCAAAGTAGCGGCAGGCCCAGAATTCCGGACTCCTGCGTTTGACCCGGCGATGCTGCGGCACCGTGGCTCACACTCATCTTTGCTCCTGATTTTCAATCAACTGCTTCAGCTCGAGCGTGTGACAACATTTATGTTTGATTTTAAAAATGCAAGTAATGCCGGAAGGCTTTCAAACGTGAACATCACTTCTGCTAAGATGGCTTTAGGTGTATAAATCATGGAGAGCGTAGGAAAGGTTAACAGCGTGTAGCACCAATACCTTATATTCCAAATAAAGGTTGAGAGTCAGGGTTGACTTAGAGGCTGACAACTGGCTGAGGTTTTTGTTTTGTTGAGGAGAAGATTGGTGGTGATCCATTACTATTATTATACTCCATGCTCTGGCTTCCTGAAACTTGCAACTAAATATTTACAGTCAATTAACAAATATTTGGTTAATTCATAACAACAACTAACTGCTGTTCTAGTACCAGAACTCTTTAACTAGCAGATACACAAACCATGGTGAAATCTTGGGCTTTCCTGAATCAGAGTTTTGCTACTAATTTCCTCATGCCAAAATTTAAATCTAAATGCAGAAAGCACGGAAATATTAGTGTTTAAAAGCTGAAATGTGTTGTACTGAATGAATTCCAGCTGGAAAAAGGGTAGTGGACAGTGTGCTTGAAAGAAAGGATAAAAGACTTTGGGAGCACTTAAAGCATGTATCCAACTTCATGATCTTCATGCTTTTCACTGCTGAAAATAACTTATAAAAGATAATCTTGATCAGCAATGGTCCCACTGTGGATTTATTTAATTATGGTTAAAAGAGTTTGCTACGATAACTGCTTGAGGCTCCTAGGGAGTGTAACTTACACACATAGTCACACTTAGGCTTGTTTTATTGTTTAGTAAATCAAATATGAAGTCCAGCTCCTTCTAATTGTTTGCAGATGTATGACATTTTCCTTCCAGTCCAGCAGCACTAAGTATTTTATAACCAACGTGAAAGTGTGGAGACCTCTGTTTAAAACAATAACATGCTCGGAGGAGCTGCGTTACTGACATCATACCCGAGCACGAGGGGCCTTCTGTTTTAATACAAGTGTCCACTCCCTTTTTAAACACTGACTAGCGAGGGTACGACAGGCCAAACACCCTCGTGTTGGTGTCTGTGCTCGGAATAAAGACGCAGAAATGACACGAGTCCTGTTGGACTTTGAGGCTTCAGTGACAAGTGTCATCGTTAGGTAAAGCGCGATCCTGTTTCTGTTGAGGCAAATGAGAAACGTTCAGAGAGGCGCGTGATTCTTAATCTACCAAAACACAGCCAGATGCCCGACTTACACAAGATACTTAATACCTTCTTAACTTCTGACCTGGAGAAAACAAGTGACAACTATGATATCTATTGGTGCTGAGGGTTTTCTGTCTGTGGTGCATGCTGTGATTTATCAGAGACCACAGATGGCACAGGTGGCCGGTTGGTAGCAAAGCACACGGCCCCGCAGAGGACAGTGCCACAGAAAGGGCTGCAGCTGCCTATGACATACATCATTTTTATACCCACTAGTGACCAGAAGCACGTATGATTGTGTTGACGTCAGAAGCGTGGGTAGCGAAAATTTCCTGGGAAATTCTGAAGATGCTTTATGCGAGTAGGAAGAACCAGGAACCCACAAAACTGAGGAAAAGATTAGGAGAGGTTCTTCTGGAGGACGACTGCTTATGTAGAATACGTTTGCACTTCAGCCTAGAACACTTTAAGTGTATCTTAAATTCAGAGTTTATGACCTTAACTGATCCCACCTCCCCATCTCTGTGTCGTCAGTTCACACTTCACCAACGCTTCCAAATTCGCCTTTAAGTGGAAGGGCGGCTGCGTTGGTCGCTATGGCAGAGCCCTGTACGTGGCCCCTGCCACACCGTGTTCTCACCTGTCACTGCGAGAGCATCACTCCAACTGGGGAAAACCAACAACAAGAAATATTTTACAGCAAATTACGGAGCTACTATTCACAGATGCTTTTTTTGCCTGATAAAAGACATAAATAGCTGCGCTCTGTCTGCGTACAAGACTGAATTGTGTTTCTGCTGTGGTGGTAGGTGCTTGGTGATTTGAGTCTGCTCCTATTGAAGTCAAAAGAAAATCACCCAATTAATTCAATTTTGTCAAATTTAGTCTGCAAGAAACTTTTCCTAGAATGTTAATGACACTTGAGTGAAAAAAAAAAAGACCAAGCCAAGGTACCAAATAACCTGTAAACTTGAGAAGGGAAAATAACTTTTCTTTTGCCTTCCTATCATGCTAGCAATACAAGCAATAAAGTAAGCAAACTTTTTTGCTTCTCACCTAGATTAGTTTCCTGTATTTCTCCAGCCTCTTTATAACCCTTTGTGCTCCTGTGGCTGTAAAAGACAGCAAGAGAGAGAGTTCTGCCTTGGCTTTAGTGGACCTCAGTTGCTTTTTGTAGTTCTCTGGGGGAGGAAAGGGATGAACTTTTCTGTGCTGGGGTTATTTTTCCCCTGTCAAATCATTTTAGGGCTCTCTTCAGTGGTAGGGGTTGCGGGGGGTTGTTACGTTTCCTGGTTCTTTTCAAAGTAACTTACAGTACTCAATCTAAGCTTTGACTTCAAGAAGTTAACGTACTGTGAGTCAGTCGAATAAGCCTAAATTTTGCATGTCTAATTTGCTCTTTTTTTTTAAAAAAAAAAAAACCTTCTTTAAGGAGGGAGCGACAATGGGGAACAGTTAATGATGTTTTCCACGCAGAAACTGCTGTATGTTTTATATATATGTGTGTGTCTATATCAGGGATGTACAGCTAGCATAGAAAGGACATAAAAACAGGATAAGTGCAGGTGCACTGTTTGCTAGTATAGACATAACCTAAATACACCTACAACAGTTTCTTAGGCCGGCCCCAGAAATATTTTAGACAGCTTTTTGTAAAATATCACACCATCCTGTTTTTCCACTCGTCGTATTTAAGGAGTACTTTACAATGTGCTTTTGGGACCACTTGGAAAAAGAGCCTGAGTTGGGACAAGTTCAGTTCCAGAGTTGTTCCTCTCAACACAAGACCTGTTTAGTTTGAGGATGGGGTGAGGAGGGAGGCTGTGGCAGGAAAAATAACAACGTCTAGTTATCTGGTTTAGAATGGCATTAATTAGTGGAAGTGCTTACTCAGGCACAATTCGTGTGCACATACGTTTGCTGCAGACTGCTGGTTGCCAGCATAGCCACCCTAAGAGACCTGCCTGGTTCCACATGCCATTTGAATGCTAATTACTTGGAAAAAACGTAGGAATTTTGCAGGTCTAAGAGAATCCACAGAAGGACACAAGCTGATGTTTTCACAGCTCTTGGTACAGAGTGTTCATCGGGGCCAATTAATTTCTTGTACATTTGGGTACATCATGCAGAGATCATCTTTCATCGGCCCATCCCAAACCAATTGTTCAAGCTGTTAATCTGTGAAACCACGGCATTTTGCTGCAAAGAGCCCTTTCTGGAGCATCTCTAATAGCCTTGAGGGACCAGAGGGGAGGTCACCAAAAAAAAAAAAAAAAGAGAACACTCTTGTTTTGAGGGCCTGAGGGCCTATTTTGGGACATTTTCAAAATTTGGCCACTCTGAATCATCTTCCCATCTGTGCTGTTTGCACAGCTGCGAGTGTCATGTCAAGACCTTGGATGGATTTTCTCTGTTCTGTCTGACCATTTTACTGTGAACATCCATCACAAGCATAAATACTCGCAGCTGCTTCACTTCCTTTAGTGACTTACTGCTTTTCCATTCTCCTCGGCCCTGCAGGAATACGCTCGGTACAGTGCAGCTAAAGATTCGTCCCATATGCTAATCACGCTAAGCGGCCTAGAGTCGGGCAAGCTTCCGAAAGCTGTATTTACCTTAGCTTCTTGAATTGTGATTACGCAGGCAAGCGCTCGACTTTGAGTAAACTCATTAGCAGTTCTCATGGTTCCTTATTCAAGAAAAATGGGATCGTACAGTAGTCGCATCGACCGTCGTACTTTCGGGTTTGATTTGTTGATTGTAAAGCGTGTTTGCTTAGTAGCTCTGAGGAGGCTGATGTTTTGACAGGCAAAACATAGCAAATGTGTTGTGAAGGCACATGGCCTGAAGGAGTCCGAACCTCCAGCCATCTGTCCTCCTTCAGGATTGCGCTCTCGAAGCCGGAGGTCTGCTCCATAACGCGATCGGGAATCACCCCAGAGAGCAAAGGGGAAGAACGGGTTCGTGTCTGATCCTGACTGGGCAGCCCAGTACACTTGGTGCCCCGTTAAAAGGCACAGAGTATTTCTTTATCTCTTCAAGGAACTCCCTGTATCTGTTGCAAATACTCAGACACAAGCATCCTAAAAGTCAGTAAGCCCTCCAAGCTGTCAGCTGTTGCATCCAACAGCATCAAACGCAATTTGTGAGAGCACGGGCTGCCTTTTGTTCCCCGTTCCAAGGCCTGAATCGTGTTGTGCAGCGGTACAGAAAGTTTCCCCAGCAGCAGCGTGAGAACATCCCGGCAGCTGCTTTTAGCACCCGGCCTGGATCATTTTATAGTGATGCCATGGCCACTTCGGGGATAGATTCTTTCTCCCATGCTTGCATGAACGAATTACAGCGATGTGTTCGATGCGTTTGCTTCGAGCAGGTCTGCAGTCATTTCATCCCAGACTACAACATTCTAGTTCTTTAGCCTGCCGAGAAAAGATGTGTGTTCCTCCTTGCTCCACTTATTTGCTTAGGGTAGTTTTCTGTCAACACTTTTTTCTGTTTTCAAAACCGATTACTGCTTCAGATTACTTAATAGGAAACGCTCTTATCTGTGTTTTATTTTTATTTTTGAAGTTTGGGTTACCGAGTCACCTTTTCTAGCCCTAGAACATTTCTAAAGGATCTCAGCATCCTAGACACACAACTTTTAAAGGTCCAAGACATTTCTCGAGCATCTCCAAGGATGGGATGCTAATTTAACAAGCTGGAAAACTAGCTCAAGAGCTGAAGTTTGAAACTCTTATTTTCCTTATGTTATTCTGTTTCCAAATTATTTTCTTCGTTTCTTTTTTGTGCTGGCAAAGGAATATGATAGCTAGGTTTTGTGTTTGCCTTTCTGTGCGTGCCAAAATAGTCCTACAGGAAGAACAAAGCTTCCCACAAAGACAGAAGTGGTCCCTTTGATTCTTCTCCGCACCACCTGGTGATGCCTTTGCACGTCCCTTCCTAAGGAAGAATTTCTGCTGCGCTATAGCCTAGCCCCATATTCCCTCTGTGATGCTTTTTAAACTATTTTTTCTGGACTATCTTAATTTATGCACATTCTGTAATAATTCATTGAAGATTGAAGCATCCTTTCAGCTGAAGGGTTCTTAGCAAAGGGAAGTTTGCCACATACCTGTTGGATAGTTCAATTGCTTCCATCCACACAACTGAAAGGTGGGAACTTGGCTGGCAAGATCTCGTCTCTCTGTATGTGATGAGAATATATGGAATGAGTAATCACCCATATAAAGTTCATAGATAACAAGCATGAAATTTCACAAATATTATGTTTTTATCTTTAATTTGCTTAGTTTTGTTTTCATAGCAGCCAGAAAGTGATAGTTTTGGAGAGAAAGCTATTTGCCATCATTCAATACAGAGCAAAATTTAACCTGAAATAATATATTAAATGCACAAGAATCCTGCTTGTACCTTCTTTCAGTTACATTTTAACTTTACTAAACATACAGGAGGGATTTGCAAATTACAGAGCTATGAAGTAGTTTAGCATACACATAGTTATTATCAAATACCTTTTATGCTCATTCACATTTGTCTTTTATTTGTTGATCTGAAATCGGGTTAAAAGTTGGTTCTGTTTTAAGTATAGTGGAGAAATGTCTAATCTTTGTTATGTATAATTATGTGGTAAAACCTGTAGCTTTGAAGCTGAAAAAAGTTCCTAAGAAAACACGTGTCACGCATGCTTTTGTAAGCTACAGTGCTGAGGAAAAGCTCTTGAGGCCCAGAAATGAATTACACCTTTCCTGGCACAATGTATCCCAATCTCTTAATGAGGCATTTTTAGAACTAGATATTCAGTGGATCTTTATCTGTTACTGAACACCAGAATAAGTAACTTCACGTAACTGGGGGTTCTTGTTGTTTCAGGTTTTTGTTGGTTTTATTTGGTTGTTGGAGGGGGTTTGATGGCTGGTTGTGGTTCTGAGGGGTTTTATTGTTTTTTCCTTGTTTGTTTTTTACATGGCTTTCATATTTTAATTTCTTACTGTCAAAACATTAATTTTGTGGAGGCGTGAATACAAATGGTACTTGTTTGGCCAAGGCTGCTGGTGATGACCACAGAGGGCTAAGAAGTAAAATCTTAAGTAGGATGATTCAGGATTGCGTGTACGAAGGTTCATCTCCTGGGAACACACGTCGGCTTTGAGAAGCTCTGAATCTGTCTTTATTAACACCTGATTTAAAAAATTCATGCCTTTGCATGGACGTATCTAGGCATCATTTAAGCCTCTTTAAATCTGTTCTAGAAAGGAGAAGACATGGCTGAGGTCTCTTTTATGAGCTGAATTTAATCTGAAGTAACTTCTAGTCTAATGGATGACCCACTATGATGTGAATTAGGCAAATCTGCGGTTGCACCGGAGTGTGTTTAGTCCGTGCCTGAGAACTCGTTCAAGGGTTTTTATATGTAAATGCCTGCACGGGTGGGATTTCTGTTAACAGGTAACAGGGCATAATGTGTGCAGTCAAACCTCAGGCAGTGAAGGCAGCGGTGAATACGGGGGTTTTAAAGTTTCAAACCCCAGGGCCTCCAGGAATGTTTTTTTTGCCCATCAACACCAGTAAAATCTTCAGCCCAAGTTTTCAAAATAATTGGTCGCTGTCTACCCGTGGATCTTTCCTTCCAAATAGATGGTCTTTATGATGAGAACGGGCCTTCTGCTGGCCTCCCATCATCATCTCTTCTACTTGGACACATAAGTTCCAGACCAGCTGTGACTTACACCGAAAGAAAAACTCGGCTAAGTCAGATTGCTGTGGAAAACTGCCATTTATACAAAGATCTGGAAGTTTGTTTTTCAATAATTAAAATGCACAGAAGTTAAAGAAATCCAGGGTGGAGGAAAGGAAGATATCTTAAGGGATGAAAAAATACCATGATGCCAGAAAAACATCACTATGGACAATCTCTTAGTATTAACAATTTAAAAAGAAATCTTTATCAGTACTGGAACAGCTGCCTGATCTAACAGAAGCAGGTAGAATGGGAAAAATGCAAGGACTTTTGACAGGTAACAATTTTCTGTATGGCTTTCAAGAGGTTGCCAGTAAGCTAACATTTAATAATGGACAGAGGAAAGGAATAAAACATGGCGAAGTGAGCAGAAATTTAAGTGTGGTTTTAGCAGACTTGACCTCACTTATAAAACTATCCTGATCAGAGAGATGGAAAAAAGCCCTTTCTTGACCAGACTTATTCTGTGGAGAATCTTGGGTATCCTGGCTGCATTAGAAAAGAGGTGGAATCAAATACACATTTAGAAGCAACAAATACAGCTTAGTATTTGGAGAAGGTTCATCTAAGTTGATAAAGACAGCATCACTTCAAGACATTGATTCCTTTGTCAAGTGCCTTAAAAAAATAATTAGTGAGTTCTACATCACTTTTGAAACCATTTTGTTTTGCACTTGCTTTACCAGATCTTATACCTTGTAGTATTTAAAGCACTTTCTTAGTGGATTGATTTGTACTTAAGGGACTTTCTTATCAGGAACAAGCTCTCCACGTAACTTTTAGATGATAAAGGTGAGCCCGATAAAACAACGTGTTGCCTGTCACACTGAGGGCTGGTTAAAAGCAGTAATATTGCAATAGGTGGCATTGCAGTTAGTGCAGAGTCTTGTCAGAAATCAGCAGTGCTTTGGAGCACCCACGGACCTGCCCCAGGGGCCGGGGAAGATTCCTCACCTTATTCCTCCCAGAAGTTGTTGGAAACCAAATCAGGAAAGTGTGCAGAACCCAAAAGTCATTCCCATTTCCCAGGGGTAAAGAAAAACCACTTTGTCAGAAGTCATCCTGCTTGTATTTACTTTGCATCTAGATCTTCCTCAATCTTATCTGGCTTGACAGATTTTCTTTCCAGCTCACTCCTTGTATGTTGAGTAGGAAAGAAGTTCAGGATGGCTGCAAGACCTTAAGATACTGTCAGCACTTCTAGGCCCAGTATTTTTTACCTAGTGCAGAAAGCAGTGTAGAAGCAGATGAAAATGATAGGCGCAAGTCAACGACTGTGTGTGGGTCAAGCACCTCTTGGGCTGCTGGGCTTTGCAGGAGCAGGAGAGCGTTACAGCTCAGATGAGCCTGAGGTGGAAGAGAGTTCCAACCATCCTGGTCCGGTTTGTGCACTGCAACACTTGGGTGCAGGAGAAAACCACACATTTTTCCCATCATAAACACCATTTGGTCATTATTTAAACAATTCAGAAAATGCATTCATAGTTTTGAAACTGTTATTCAGCATGTGGCAAATGATTATTTTGGGGAGGCGGCTGCTTTTGTGTGTGTGTGTGTTCCAACATAAAGTATTCCTCTATCAGAAGGCTCTATACGCCTCTAAAAGGGAAAACTTTCCATTTCTAGAAGATGTCTTTATGAAAAGGAAGGTTGCTTCATTATGTATTTAAATGCAAATGTTCTCTCCATTATGATTGCACTCAAATTTCAGCATTCACCACTAAGAGAATCTCTTCCTTACTATGTATGCAGATTTATAAGGCTCCAGGCACCTTTGAAATAAATTGAAAGCACAGCCATGTAATAAAGCCAAACCCAGACACTAGCCAAGGAGATCCACCCAGCAACACCCTCGAACACCCTCTTCCCCTAAGCGCAGCTTTAGAGCACTAGTCCTGAGCTTGGCTCCGCGTCCTCCACCCCGGCAAACGCTTCCTGGGGGATTCCCCAGCTGGCAGAGGAGCCGCAGCTCCGCGCGGGGCCCTTCCCCGCGCAGAAACGCTTCCCTCGCTCCGCTCTGTACCTTTCAAACAGCTCCTTTGCAACACTGCTCAGCCCATTGCAAGGGGAATATTGCAAAATAGGAGCAGCTCGCAGCAGGAGACAGCAACAGTTAGGGGACAAGGAGAGGTTTTAGCAACTAAGAAAAAGAGAGAAGCATTTGCACAAAAATAACGAAGGGGTCGGAGAGAGCAGATTCGCAACTGCCGTTTCCCACTTGGAAACACAAATCAAAAACCTCTGTTATGATGCTGAAAGGTGACAGAGGAGCCCAGCGAAGGCAACCGAACTCGCTGCTGTAGGCTGTGAGTGAGGCCAACAATTTAAGAACCTAATCAAGCAGAGGTCTGCATATTTCATACTGTGACAGCGGAAGTTAAAAAAGAACAACTTTTGAAAGGGATAATAAACCTAATTTATATGTTTAAGGCAATCTTTAATTTTAAAAGAACGCCAGGATGAGGTTAATTGTTGGAAAGTAGATTGGCAATTTCTGTACCCTTTTGAGGCATCTTGTGCTGCCCAACTTGAGAAAGCGTAGCGTGTTAAATTTTCCTTTTTTCTGCATTTAGTGACTGCTACGCATGGACTGAGCATAAAGCTTTTTCCCCAAAGCTTTTATTAATTGGCCTGGTGGACATCAGAGAAACAGTGTCATAATGGAACCTTTCCCTGCCCTACAAGCCACAGAAGGTTGAGAGAGCACAAACCAGGATACTTTTGTTGAAAATTAAAACCATCAGGAAATTGAGACAAAAGTTTCTGCCATTCTGACAAAGTGATGTAGAAGTAATCTGATCTGATTGTTAGCAGTGAAATACCATTTAAAACTTTTTAATATCAAAAATAAATCAGGTATTAATATCAGAACATTTTCATGATAGGAATCATAGCTTGTTACGGTGGGGAAGAGCATGCAATAGTGAAATTCAGTGACATCGCTTTGTGCTGCCACAGCTTCCAGGGCCTCGCTTAGGCTCCGTTCTTCTGGACAACATGTGCACGGAGAAGGAAATCTGGCCTGCTCCGCGCAGCTGAGCGATGCACGCACTTGTACACCTTAGCAAGCACACACTTCACCCAGCACCATTGCTGTGTTTAGCGTTGTATTAGGGAGAAAAGCAGCAGCAGCTCAAAATCCTCCTCTGCATTTGATTCCTTGCTTTAGTATCTGTCACGTCCAGTCTAGCCAAAAACTGGCCCCAGCAAATCCTGGCTCGTGGCGGCCGCGGGAGCCCCGGGGGCTCCGCACACACGCCTCGCCTGTGAACCAAAGCCATTGCACAGCACCTGGTCCTCGGGGTGGAGTCCCACTCCTCCCACAGCTCCCATTGCCCTCCGGGGAGCGCAAAAGGAGCCCGAAAGCAAAATACTAAAGAGACCAAAGGGACCAGGTGGGATTTGCACAGACTGAATGGCCACTCGGTGGGTTCATCCTAAGTGTCTAAAAATACCAAAAAAAATAGCAAAAAGGCAACAGGAAAATGTTCTTTTAATTTGGCCGTGCCGTTCCAAGCGGGATGGCCGTGGGAGCTGCCTGGGTCAGCTCAAGCCCGTCTTTGCACAACTCCGCAGAAGCTCACGCAACGCACCAGCTAACACNCATCCTAAGTGTCTAAAAATACCAAAAAAAATAGCAAAAAGGCAACAGGAAAATGTTCTTTTAATTTGGCCGTGCCGTTCCAAGCGGGATGGTCGTGGGAGCTGCCTGGGTCAGCTCAAGCCCGTCTTTGCACAACTCCGCAGAAGCTCACGCAACGCACCAGCTAACACGCACTCCGGCTTTATGGCAGAAAATTGCAGAACTGTGTCTGTCACACAAATTCACATTCAAGACAGCGTTACTGTCCCGTTGGGAGGCAATTGGGATGGGCTGGGTAGACAACAGCCCTTAAAAACTGGAATGATAATATGCAGGTTTTTCCATTCCTATGATTTGTCCTTAATTTGAAAATTAAATGCTTATGTCCCATCGTTAACTATTCTTAGTGCTAATTTCACAGTTTAGCCCAGTGAGGACCAAATGGTTTCCTTACAGTTTTTTTTTTTTTTCACTTGGTTCACAGCTGTCCTGAATTTATTTAGTTTGGTACTTAGGTTGCATTAAAAAAAAAAAAGGTTATGTGACTCAGCCTCCATGAACGTTTTAATCGGAAAGCTCACTTAAGTACTGCCTCAAGAACACTATCTGTGAAAAGTCAGAGGAAAGAAAGGCAGCACAGTTCTCCGTTCTGGGTAACGGCTGAGAGTAGATTTACAGCAGAGAATAATTCAGGTGAGAAGGAACCTTGGGAGGTCTCTAGTCCGAAGTCCTGAGAAAACCTGTCTGCACACTTTAAACATTTGGCTTGCATTCCTTCTATAGTCTATTTTCTTTAATGAGATTAAAAAAATACACCTTGGGTTTCAGGAAAGGTGGAGGTGAGGAAGTGCTTTCCATAAGGGAAAGTAACAGAGTTCTGGGGCAGCCCTGAGTCTGGATGAAAACGTGTTCATGGGAAGCAGGCGAGCTGGTGAGAAGATGAAGGGCATTCCAGCCTCCCATGACCCAACTCTTGCTACAAGTGCATCTCTGCAGCTTTTTCAGTTTGGGGGGAAAAAAAAATAATAATCAGTATCCACAAACCAGGAAAACAAAGTAGAGTTTCACTGATCAGTGTCTATATTACTTAACTTGCAAAGCTCTGAATAAACGCAAAGATTTATTTATAGCTAGTGCCCACCTAACTTCTTGAGGTACTGAAAGTATATTGACTGGCTTTAATAAACAAAACCACGGTTTATACTTTGAGGTGTCACCTTAAGACACATTTAGTTGCGTTCCAGCATTTAAAGCACACGCTTGGATCCCAGCAATTTCACTGACATCTTTGCACATGCCTAAATTTACACAATTACTTAATGCTGTCCTGAATAGGAATGCTGTCCTGAATTAGTCCTTCACCTTGTTGCTAGGAACTTTTATTTTTAAAACCCTCACGAAAAAACTTGCCAGAGCAAGCCTGCAATACCAAGCGTGGCCCGATCCTATTGACGGGTGGGTAGGAAATGCCTGAGAGTAAAGGAGGGAGTAGCCTTGCTCCGAAGGAACCGTGCTGTTTACTCAGTCTCCACTTACGTTGCTGGGACACAGTTTTCAGATAATTCTGCTGAGAACCCCAGCTTGTCTCCCAACTAGCAGTGCTGTCCCTTTTAGAGACTCTTCACATCGTTCTTGTGTCTATTTAATTCTTTATTCTCTTTTCCTCTTTGCTTAAACGGGCAGCAAGTGCCAAAAACTGACTGAAAACAGCAATTCACGCTGTGATCCTGGATAAATTACTATACAATTAGCAACGTCGCAATGTGAGTTTCAAAATGTTAATGAAATAAAGCTGCTCCTTTAGGAAACTAGATACTTTACAGTTAATGATTTATGGTGACTCTAAATAGGATTGTGAACAGTTTACAGTGCCAGCTGAAAAAATATTGTCACTTGTACTAGCGAGATACTTCATGCCGCTTCTGAAAGAAGTGATGCCTGGCTTGACTAAAATAATAATCTCCTCAGTATCCTCTCTGCAAGATCTTATCCCTTTTAGAAACTGAATTGCAAGATTCTTATGGTCTGAAAATCGGATGCATTTTCTTCTTGATGAGGAGCAGAATGCTGCAGCGGACATGGCTGGTTCGGGACAGAATGACACGTAGCTGTATGTTCGTGAAAAGTTCTTTCCATTAACTTCTCAGAGTCGTTTTCTGCCTCAAGAGGCTTTGCTGTCTTACTACTGGACACTTTGGGCAAGCATGTGCACATGTAATAAGTATGAAGCCTTATGGGGTAAATAAAAATTACTGCACAAATAAGACTAATAATAAATCAAGCCCAAGAATTTTAGTACACTGTGCAGAATTAACCTATTTACTGAATGTTCTGTAGATAAGAGATCATTGTTCTTTGCTTTGAAAAGAATTATGTTTTTAATATGTATTCAGTCATTACTTATCTATTATGCTTTCCTTCCTTTTTATTTTCCTTTCATTGAAAATGAGACCTAACTCCTTAAAGATCATTTGGACTTGATCCTAAAACACATTGAACACTTCCCAGTCCTTTTGAAAATAACAGAGTACAAGAGCTTTCATGACTTAGTTTTCATCTCTCTGAGGTGTTTTTGAAACTTTGAAATCAGTTCAGAAGATCCTATCTTGTTATTATCTGAGGCAGTGTATTTCTTTTCTCTCATATTGATCTCCTTGCCTGTCCGTGCAATCTCCAAAGCATACGAATCGTCTGTGAGATCCTAAATAAGTTTAGCTACACATCCACCAACAGAGGACGTTCAACTAACTGCTAGAAACCTATCTTGTCATTGGTCTCCCACCAGTGTTTTACATTATTTATTGGTAGCATCTGATTAATTAAAACCAACCTCTAAATCAATGGAGTTGTTTAGGTGATATATATGAAAGTTTTCAAGGTACTTAAGCGTACATGTTTACAGTCTATGAAAAAAAGTCCCCTCCTCTTCAGTAGTCTCTGTCTGGAAATCTTATATTTTGCAAAAGCTTTTAAAAAAATATCTTTACAGGCCACGAGTAACATTACCTACCCGACTGGTTCTTGCTATCCCTGAGACTGTGGGTTGCTTGAAAGTGTCCCTGTCTCTTGGTTCAGAGTTCGCACATCAGCAGAACGGCGGAATCCTTGTCCGCGACGAGGGCTTCTGCACCTAGCAGCACAGGGAAAAACAAGTGTCCTGTTAGATCTCTTGAGCTTACACGACGGATTTGGTTAGCCTGGGAGAAGGCTGAATGTTGCAAACCAGGTTTCAGGTTATTCAAGCTAAGAAAAATCGTAGTAGATTAAATAGTAATAGAATTGGTAAAATTATCAAAAAAACTTACTTTAAAACACTTTAGCCTCAGAATTTTAAACAATTCTCTCCCCCTTATGCTATTGGTAAGAAATTAACATACTCGTTTATTTTTCCTCTGCTATAAATAGACCATCTTACTAATACTTGTGTACGTATCTCCTTGCTTTACCTTTTGGTTTTTGCTCTCAGCATTAATTAGTCTCCCCTAGATTCACCTCTGTCAGTTCATCTCTTGTGTCACCAGTTCTTGGGAGATGGCACTTCCATGAAGAAAGAGCCACTGGTCATTTTTTTTGGCCGTCCAGCAGCTGCCCGAGCAGGGCCTGGACTTTCCCCCTGAAGCGCACAGCTGCAAAGCCCAGTGGACAAGCAATCGTACAGGAATTAAATCCATCTGGAAGGCATTTGAGGCAGCAAGACATCCCTGAAAGCCTCCAGTGTGATTGACAGCTTTTTCCAATAGCTTTGATGGCAGTCTAAATTGAGAAATCTCTTCCCCCATCTTGCAAGAATTTATGAGCAAAATTTATTTTGACCAACCAATATTGGCCTGCATTCAACAGCATATGAGGCCCTTATGTTCCCCGTAGGCTTGTGCTCATTAGTTAACCTCTGCAATGGTCACAGAAAGGCTAAATTAGATTTTAATCAAACATTTATAGCTGTCTACTAGAGACAAGGAGGCAATGAACGAGCCGTGCTGAGCGCTGCACTGATGAAGTTGTCCCTCAGAAATGCTGAGGTGCAGACAGGCTACACAGCTTTGGAATTAGCTCATCCACTCAGTTTGCAAGAAAATCAAAACCTGGGACCTGGTGCCTTTTAAGGAGGGAATGGAATACACTGCAAACCAGGCAAAATACCTTCAGAAAAAGGTGAAGGAAAGGCCTCCCGCTGCCTTTTCAGGAAGGACAGCTAAAGCTTCCCACGCATCTCTCTTCCTGGAACCAGGAGTGAGAGGAAGCCACAAAGCATTAAGAAAAACCTTGTCCAGTGAATCCACCAGGGCCTGTTCCTTCCCTTCCCCACAGCTAAACAGCGAGGCAATTCCTCTTTATTCCTGCGGCTCTCTGGGCCCAACAAGCCTGGTTTGGCTGGGCATCTCTGGTACCAGTTGTCCCAGTAGATCTCCTCCTACACGCGTGCTGGGCTCCGTTCTGCTGCGGCTTTTCAAAGCCCACCAGAGACCCAGAGCCAAAGACTTGTCTGGATGGAGCAATCGCTGCTCCGAGCGTTCCCCTTTGGGGACCGAAACGGTTAATTCCTCAATGCCCTTGGCTCTGCTGCCTACTGAGCAGCAACGTGGTCCGGGGAGCACCCACACTTTGTCACAACCACAAAGGCTTTCAAAAACAACAATTTTCTTTAGTTCGGTTGTAAACTACTCTCTCAGGAATTTCGTCAGCTTGCACAGAGTAAAAGGGATTGCCAGAGGAGCTTCTTGCCCTTTCCTGACCATCTTGCAAAAGTTGATTTTCTCAGCAAACTCTATTCTGACTGTTCTCTCCCGGGGCTCACTTACCTGTGTTCTGTAGGTTTTAAGATCATCTCGAGACTTGCACAGGGCTGTATCTATTTTAGATTGTTTTTCTTGGCAACTAACGTATACTACCATGCAACCCACGTGAACAAAATTACAGGGCCCAGACAACTTTTGTACAGAATTCCTTCAGCCGCAGCTTCTCTGTGGGTTTCACTTGGCAGAAGTGATATCAAGCAGAAGTCTTTCCCTCAGCTTCTGATGTAAACTAAAATACACCTTATAAATAGAAAATACAGGCACGGAGAGCAGTGCCTTTGGGCAAACAGCCACCGTTGGGCTATGGGAAAAATTCGGTTAGATGTGATTCATAAATATAATGAATATGGTGCCATAAACTCGCTTTGCTCCTCACAAACAAAGGCGCATTCTCTGCCTTGAAAAATCAGAAGGGCAGAACCCAGAGGAACAGGGAAAGAAAAACAGAAGGAAAGTAAAAGTGGGAGATTGAAAGGGGGGGAAAGAAAATAGTGGGCTTGAGTTGTGAGTGGAAAGTATAATTTTGAAGAGCACCAAGCAATGCGTGGAGTAAAACAAGGGGCTTTGTTAGGCACCGAATCCCTCCGCGCCTCGCTTCTGATCAGCTCCAGCTTTAATTTTGCAAGATTCAAAGTGTAATACATTTCCAAAATAAGTTATTGTGTGCTTTAAGCTGTAGTTTAGTTGAGGGCTCCTATTGATTACAGCTGGAGCTGGATCAAGCCGAGGATGACTGTGTTCTCCTGGCAGCCTCGCGTTTGTAAATACCTTTCATCTCATCCAGCAGCGATAATGATGTGCTTAGTTGATGTGGCAGCAATTATTTATCTGCTGCCTTAGGTCTTCTGCTTTATGCTAGCCAATTGCCCTAAAGTCCAGTTATAGAAAGGGATGCTTACATTTTCATTAAATCATCTGATTTCTTCCGAAGAAATGGTAACAGCTCTATTGTAGTCTAAGGAGTTGTTTCTTTCTTCATTCTCACCGACAAATTTGGAAGCAAAGGGCCCTAATTCCACCATATTTAGCAAGTTGAAACATGTTACAAACAACCTCGTTATCTGATAGCACACCCCGAAGGAAAAGCCCTCAAAACCTGCATTTTCCCAGGTTTCCGAGCATCCTGCCCACCAGCCAAGGCCGGAGCAGAAAAAAGGGGGCGGGGAAGGCCTTGGTTACTCGCTGAATGGATTTACACGCTTGCTTCATACCATGTAAATACTGGGAAATAAAGCATGGATCTTGTCAAACTTAAGAACTGAGCAAATAGGGAGCATTAGAAACGGCACTAATGGCAAATAGAGCTGAAGTATCTGCTGCCAAGTCAGTGAGAGATCCCACGTCCTGCCTGGCAATCACACTAAATACATCCTTTCTCCCACTTCGGGTGACCTTTCCAGGGCAGCAACGCTGCCTCTTACTTTAATACTTTAAAACTGGAACTTTACTGGTATTTGGCCTACTTTTTTCTATTTATTTTCTAAACAAACGCTAGCCACTCCCTTCTCCAACTAACCTTTTAAGCTTCGCCAAACGCCTGTGAAGATCACAAGGTATAAGAAAAAAAAAAAAAAGAAATAAAATCACATGCTCAGGCAAACAAAAGCAGGTTGCTGCATTTCAGCATCCCAACAGCCAAAGCAGGCTGCGGAACACGCCGCTTGCTCGAGGAAACGCTGCCGAAATCTCCTTTTCAGTGAAAAAGTGCCAGGATTCTGGTAGCGCAGCATCTATTCCGAGGCAAACCCATGTCACTTCCAGCCAAAGCCAGCGAGAAAAAAAAAGAGCAAAGCTGTCCCAATTGCTACTCCACTTGATTGCTGCAGGGCAGCTGGGAAGGCAGGATCCTTACTCAGAGAGCACAGTCCATCGCAGTTTTAAGGCAAAG
Source organism: Pampusana beccarii (assembly GCA_013399365.1). Taxonomy (NCBI): domain Eukaryota; kingdom Metazoa; phylum Chordata; class Aves; order Columbiformes; family Columbidae; genus Pampusana; species Pampusana beccarii. The sequence goes on along the minus strand of VWYH01006601.1, from coordinate 816,586 downwards.
CAGTTTTGGATGGAAAAACGGTGCTCTCTTCCCAAGGAAACTTCTGGTTTTTAACATGTTCGTTTTTATTTATTACTGGCTCATTGAAAGAACAAAGTATTTTTTGGTGTCTTTTTGCTTTTTTGTTCCCAAACACAGAAAGAAAAAAAATGCGGCTAAGCCACAGAAAAATCTTAGTTTGGGGCCAAAAATAATAATAATAATTTTCAGTTTTAAGATTTTTTTTGTCAGGTTTTTGAAAGAACAACAAATACTCCCCAAGCAGCACTCCAACTTCCAATCTGGGGTGGGCTGCACGCCCTCAGCTCATTTCGGTGCCGGTTCTTGTCCGTCCGTCCGTCCCTCCCCTGGGCTCACGTTCTGCCCTCGCCGCCTCCAGCCACGCGGTTACGCTGCGCATCACAAGATCGGCAACAAACTGCAGGCGCTGGCAGGTCCTCAGCAGCTCTCCGGGCAACCCGCGAGCACTGGAGACGCCTTGGTGATCCGCTCAGCTCGCACCGCTGCTCTGGACTCACCATGAAGTGTTGCAGAAACACGGTTTCTGTCAGCGAGGAGCAGCTCCGTTAACAGGGATCTTATCTATGTCTTTTGCTTTTTTGCCCATTCTTTTCTTTAGCCTCTGCTTAGTCACCTCTGTCTTGATACAACTTTAACTTTGATGCGCATTTTTATTCCTTCAGAAATATTCAGACTGCCTTTTTTTTTCCTTTTACCTTCAAAGAATAGATTATTTTTTTCCTGGTGCCTCTGCCTCTTTTGATCCTGCCTGGCTTCACCTCTTGTATCTATTCTCTTTCAAACAAAAAGCGTTTAAAACTTCCTTTTAAGCCCTCTTCACGTTAAGAATTACACGGAAAATTGGATTTTCCACTTAAGTTCCATTGGAGGGCCAGCTAATGTGAATTCCTAAGGCAAGACAGACACAGAAGAATTTACCAGATATTGTTCCTGATGGTTTTGTTAGATCAGTACCACATAACACTGCTTGTTTGTAGCAGAGATAAATCGATGTTGCCACAGGAATCTTAGTTTTTGCACATCCATTTCACTTCACTTGAACTGTGCAACCTGAACATTGTGTTTTCCTATCCCAGCTCTTCCAATCCCCTCCCATCCCTGGGGTATATTTTGGACCAAATCAACTGATGTGTCTTTTTTTAAGTACTATTTCCATAATTTGCTTTTATTGTTCTACCATTCAACAGTTGTAGAAGGCATGCAAGTGAATTTCTTTTAACCATTTTTTGTTTCACAAGGCAATAAAATACAGAAGAGCGCCTGCCAATGCCACTTTGCAAGTAAATAAGGTTCAGATACATTTCTTCAAAACGAGGCATGTGTGGGTACATACAGCAACACGCTGGAAGTATCACATAGCCATGTAAGAAAAATTCATAACTAACTAGTGCCTTCAAAGGCATTTCTGGAGTTGGAACGGCATCAGGAATCTGCTTGTTTACGTAGGGAGCTGGGGAGATTGCAGCGTGTTGGTACTGCCAACAGATAGGATGATTAGTGCTAAAAACAATATCATCATTTAGATAAGCCTGCTCCTTCTGATAGCTGCTATTGAACTCAACTTGAACTTAAATGCTCTCTGCTTGGGAACTACAGTTAGAATTCCTCAAACAGCCCCAAAGGCTGAAGGAGAATAAGATTTGATTGATAAAATGGGTGCCTATATCAAATATTTAAAGTCCCTTCCTTATACCTGAAGTCCCTTACGTCTCCAAGTTCCTTGTTTCTCAAGCTAGCAAAGTTCACACTGCTGTGCTATGCATTCGCTACCCCAAAAAATAAAACTTCACCTCTTGCATTTCAGGCTAGGGTTGGATAGGATGCAGCTTACGCTCTGTGCATGGGTTTGCTCGCTGTGTTGATTCGTGTTCGCTGGGCAGATAACTACCTGCAGGCTCCAGCAGCCGCATCCCCCACGGCAGCAGCTCTGCCCGCAGGGCACCCCGGCCTTCCTCCCAGGACCAGCGGGCCCATTAGGACTAAACCAGCTGAATGTATGGGGTATTTTGCCAACATGCAAAAAAAAAAATCTCACTTTTCTTGTAGGAACTGTTTTCTGAGTTGCCTCAGAATAAAAGCTGGTTCTTAAAGTGTGCTCTGCAGAGGGATTTTTAGGTAGAAGGTTGTGTTTTCCTTCGCAGGGACCCAGCAGCTGCCGGCTTAAGCGCTGTGAAAAGGCTTGCAAAGACTTAATGAGCGATTCTTCAACTTCCTAATTAAAAACCACAATGAGCTTTCAGGCCTTTATTTCCCTGGTATTACAGGTTGTAGCAGTAATATTTTGTTCAGTCAAGCCTAGCTAAAGGAAAATGCTTATGAGGTTTCCAAGGAGAGAAATAAACAAAATGGAAATGAATAGGGAACTTGGAACTTTTAAGTGTACGTAATTAAGAAAAAAAAAATACATCCTTCAGATAATTCTGGAAACTATTAGGAGATATTCATAATTCATAACCAGTTGTTTGGTTTTCTTTCAAGCAAGGGGGCAGCTTTACATCAAACACTGACTAGCTTTTCCATTAACTTAAATAAACAAAACAGTATGCTTCAAGTTAAGTGAACATCTCTTCTTTTTTTTCCTCTTCTTTTTTAATAACTTGGTGAATTAGAAATAAGAACAAGACATTTACTTTCAAATAGGAAATTAGTTTGCATGCTATTTCTTCATGTTAAAAATACTTTGGAACACTCACAAAAACAATGTTAAGCTGAATTTATGGAAATGTTCCATATCAGTTTTGAAGATGATATGCCAGATGTCGGGGGGAACGCTTTCATCTGCAATAATGGAATAGTTTAATCCACCCTTGTTGTTTTTGAGTATAGTCCAAGTGTATTGGTCATCATGGGTGGGTGATCCTTGCTTGGGCAGGCATGAACCAAAAAGCACAAGTTGTTAGACCTCTAGCATAAAGTCACAAGAAAGCAACAGCAGGAAATACTCTACTGAAAGGAAAAATAAGCTATCGCAATGTAATTCAGAAATTTACCATCATGACAACTCACATTTTTAAGTGCTCTGAGACTTGCATATACATTCCGATAATTCAGCGCAAAGTAACTTGAAAGCAACTATGGTTCCATTTGCGGCCCCAGCAGAAATAAAGCCAAAAATACAAATTTTAAATTAATATAGATCAATCAGAAACACGGCGTGTGTTTCTCTTTGATGAGCAGGAAGGCTAATAGTTAACCTTGTGGTCTTCTGTTGGGGGAAAGAGTGCTCTTCCCTTTGAGAAACTTGAAACACAAAGACGTACATATTAATACCAGAGTTCTTGTTTTAAGAATACACACTGAAGTAACATTGGATAAAAATACTATTGTTAGATGTCTTTTGGGAGTCATTTTGTGGCTTTATATCAGACTAACACTGTTGTCACATTAGCCATACCACTCTTATTTGTAATAATCATTTTAATTACTGTATTACTCAAGCAGTGTTTCATGTGTCACATAAATTTCACTCCCCCTGGCTGCGAATCGCTAATGAAGTGTATCTTTTTATCAGAGCACATTCCTACAAGCTGTGTTGAAGCATGGCTTGTGCTGGTATGGGCCTGGAAAAGCACCAAGAGCGGGCTGGAATAGAGCACGAGGCTTTTTAACTCGCAGCCCATCCCCAGCATGGGCAGGAGCAGAACCCGTGTTTGGCACCGATTCCGGTTGAGCACCATGACCCTGTGGCCACTGAAACGCTGTTCCGAGTGGGATGAGTCCAACTATCGTCTTATGTTAAGATACAGGATAGAAAAAGCGTGTTCAGTTGCAGGTGCCATCTCAGTCTTCAAAGAGAATTAAAAGCTCTTTCCCTTTGCAGTGTAATTCCAGACTCTGTGGCATACACTGGGGAAGGAAGGTGGCATCACAGATGGAAGAGAAAGGAGTAATGCAGCAATTCAAAGATTCATTCATTTTTTTCCCCCTTTTCAGCTGCTTGCCACTCCCAAACAAACATGTGGGAGATGTTCTGGTGCTGAAAGCTATGGCTCACTCCTTTATTTAGCTATTCTGTGTGATAAGTTAATTCAGTTTGGACATACCAAAGACAATAGATAATTGTGACAAAGTGCTGCAGTCCAGACTTGATTATTACAGCTTGATCCCTTGTTAACTCTGTTGAGTAAATCGAGGAAGGATGCTTTTCCTGGACCTTCAGATTCATTAAGTCACTGTAATCGGGGAACTTGCCCAAATTCGTGGTAGTTGCTAACACTTTTGCAACCCAAATACAGAAATTGCACAAGAAACTGTAAGTTATACTACACTTTTTTTTTTTGTTAACAGTTTCTACATTTATACTTTGCATTACTTCTATTTTGTTGTGCCATGATGTCCAGGAGTACTAAAAGACGAATCTACAAGGAATTTGCTTTGCTGTGCTCTCCGAATTTGAGAGGGGAAATGTTTCGGCTCACCAAAAGAAGTCGTGCCGTTTTTCATGAAAATCTCATTAATTTAAACATTCTACCTCACATATTTGCTTAAATGTAGGTCTTGGCTCTTACATATATTTTTCCTGTGCAAACAAGTATTTGTGCAGGTTACCTTCGCTCAACTGTGAATACTTGTTACCAGGGCAATCAGTCCAATATACTTAACATGAAAGGGCCAAAGGAAAATTTTAAAAGGGGAAGAGAAAAACCAGCAATAAAGAGGGAGTTTATGGGCTGCTACGGAGTGTACAGAATTATAGACGCTACCTCATGACACTACTGGATAGTGACTGCACTGTTGGAGTGCAGCTCTCCATATTAACAGGTTTTCCCACTCCAGAAGTGAGAAATTTCACCAAATATTTGGTCTTTCGGTACCTACTGACCTGATGTTATGTAACAGATTTTCTGCTGGTATTTACCACCGCAAAGCGCAGCCTCCCAACACCAATGAGTTAAAAGTTGTCTGGGCATCCAGCCCAGATGAATAACATCCCAAATGTTGAAGGAAGTAGCAAGGGAAATAGAAAAGCCTTTGACAGAAATTGTTGATAGCTTGCGAAGGCTGGGGAGGGAACCAGGGAATTTGGAGGTTGCTAATGTTGTTCCTATGTGTAAGAAAGGATCAGGGAGGATCCAGGAAACGACAGAGCAGTGAGCTTGGCTTCAGTTGCAAGAACAATATAAGAAACATAAATAAGGGACAGAATAGTTAATTTGGTAAAATAAAGTAAGCCCACGCTCATGGGAGAACTAGAGCGTTCTAATTTCTTCAAGTATTTTACCTTCAGCTGGTTATTTCTGAAAAATACTACTAAAAAGTGTCTTCTAGACAGAAGGGAAGCTAATGAAGAGGTTTTACAGGACCCTGAAGTTGGATACCTGCGGTACTGTGCAGACGATGGTACGTCTGGTATCAGACTCACTGGTGCCGCTGCTTCCGTGGGAGGCAGTGTTTGCAGTTCAGATGAATCTCCTAGAAAAATACACCAAGTCATTTGCTGGTCTCACTCATACTGAGAACTCAAAAAATTTAAACTGATTAACTAAAATATTTATTGTTTACATTCAAAACAAATGGAGAACAGCTTGGCCGGAGTCAGTGACAAGTGCAACCCTGACATCAGTGGAATCGTTCTGGGTTTAGACTTGTAAAAACCATTCAGAAGCTGGTCCATTGGTGCTGCTCAGTGCGGGCAGCAATAAGAATTTGAATCCCATACGGTCATTTGAAGAGGTCTCTTTTTGATCTGGTGGAATACTCTGCTTACAAGATTGCTACAGACCAGAATAGAGAGAGCAACCCACAAACATTTTGTGGCGTGTTTGAGCAGATGAATGCATACGCAAAGAAGGAGAGTGTGAAGATGCTGTAGTAAATCACAGAATGTTGAGAGCCAGTGAGCAGCAAGAAGCCGAGCACTTTAGTCCCAGGAGTAAAACTTACTTAAGTTAGTTAAGAACACAGTTCTCCAGCTCTGAGCACAACATGCAGGTATGAGCTAGAGGAGGAGAGGTTTAAGTGGCTTAAATAAGATGAAGGATAGATGCGTGTTGCATTTTCTTCCACAAAAATCTGAAGCACTGGCAAAATGCATCTTGTGAATTTATATACTTCTCATAATGATACAAAGAAAATTGCAGAGATTAAGCTGTTGCATAAGTGAGCATGAGTCAGGGGGTTTGGGAAAAATGAGTCACAGCATGAAGGGAACAGAGCCAGGTTTGTAGCTCAGAAAGAAAGACTAGGAAAGAATTTTATGGATGTAGATAAGAGCCTGACAGAATGGATTTGCAGTAGAGAAGTAGAAAAACTAACTAGCTCTAAAACAAGGTACCGTACACTAGATTTAGAGAAAGCTATAGCTAAAAAGCAGGTCAGGCAAAATTTTTGTACACAACTAGTGGTTGAAATACAGAGCACGCTGCCAAAGTCAGCAATGGAAGGACATAATTGTGTAAATCACTTCAAGAGGGAGTGCGGGTACATTTTTGGAAAATGAGGGAATCACTGGGTATAGCTATTAGTGAGGCTTGTGGAATTAAAACTATGAAATGCAAGTAGATTTCTATTTTGAAGGAATACAGGAGCAAGCTCTGCTGCCCTCCCCGGTTCTCCCGTTGTTTCTGTGGCGCCCTGCAAACCTCCCGCAGCAGCCTGTGCGAATCGCAGCATTATCTGCACCTGCAGGCAGCGAGCCACAGGAAAGGCTCCCCAGTTCCCTCGCCAGAGTAGCCCTGGAGGTTGCTGCAAAAGGCCCCGGTCATATTAGGATGAGTCACCGGGGCCTGATGGCCACATGTACAATAGTGTGGTCGAGGACTTCCAGAAACATTTCTGCAAGAACAGTGTGGCTTACGTGTGATTTAGTGGAGAGACCCATGTCCTTAATTGTAGCGTTCCTCCCCCCTTCCCTATTGACCCTGACTCTTTACATCAATCGAAGGTTTTTATAGCAGTCATTATTGTAACTTGACAGAGGACTGTACCACCTAACCCGTTTGGGGAGCGGTGAGGTTTGACTGAGCGCGAGCCTGCAGAAAAAACCAGAATATGAAGTTCAGATAATTCAAGACCGGGTCATGATGCTCAATGGATCTGAATTCAGACTGTTCAGAGAACCTGAATTCTATGTTTTGCAACCCCCCAAGTACTTGACTTTGACACAGTCACATTCTTTCAGTGCAGTATTCCGGATATAACACCTATAAACAACATATAGAAATTGAAGTACTCAATCAAATCACATTTCTAAAAAAAAATTCTAATAATTTAAGGTACAAATAATAAGTCCCATAATAAGTTTGCTTTTGAGTGGCCTATTGAAAGACTACACTATCGCCTGAGTTCAGTTATTACAATGATCAAGACACTGAAGGTAACTCAGGTCCATTTTCAAGTCAGGTTGTTCTGCAAAAGGATAGTTAGAGATACCCAGGCTATTTCAAAGGAAATTTTCCAACTACACAGACTGTAACTGCCCAGAGAATAACCGTCTGGGAATAAACATCTGAGCAACATCTTAGATCAGACTCAGACAGACAGCAAGTTTAAGAATTAATCTATATTTCACAGGCTGCATGCACCAATAGTCAAATACCATTCAGGTTGTTCAACAATTTAATACAAACTTACAGCTCCTTTTTATCTGTATTGAACAGCACATCCTTTTAAAGCATTAGCCAAGATTAGAAAATACAAAGAAAAAGGAAAGGGTAATGTTAGAAGATCGTTTTCATTACTGGTTACCAAACTAATTTAAATTACCTATCTGGGTGGACAAATGTATGTGTAACATCCAGAAATGAACTTTAAACAAAGCTGATGAAGAATGAGTTGGGAGTGTGTTCAGGTATCGTTTACAAGATACTTGCTCAAGGTAGAAGCTTCAGCTATGGCATCAGCTGCTGAAACATTGAGGGAAACAAACTTTGTCGTGATGACACTACACTTGGAAAAGAGGATGCAGAGGCAAGATGCTCAAGAATGAGCTTGTAAAAGCCCATTATTTTCTTTCTAGATCTGTTTCTTATACTGCACTCATCACTGTGGTATCTTGAGTGCTTTCCAGTAGTGCATTAAGCAACATGACAAACATCTGTCACATGTTTGTTCTCTCACCCTCTCCCCAGAGAGACAAGTGTGTGCAGTGGAGTGTCTTGTTTTAATTTTTTTAATTATTATAAATACACGTGCACGTAACACACATTATTAAACATTCATGCTAGAGAGGGAAGGTCAGGCAAATGTATCTTGCTCTTAGGATTCGAGCTGATGCGCTGGGTGATGTTCCTGCAGGAGTTTGTCACAGCCCAGCCCCAGCTTGCTGTCCCCACAGGTGCCACATCCCTCTGGGCAGGGGTGGCTGCAATAGGCAGGAACCAAAAGTTTGGATTCCCAGTATCCTAATTTACCGGTCACACTTAAGTCCAGGGATTTTGTCAAGAAAGATCAAATGGAATGAGATGGCAGGACTTAAGGAAAATCACGTGCTTTGCATAACCACGCTCTCATCCTAATATTACTGCACCTGATACAGACCAACAGCAGGAATTGATGCAGCGTCCAGGTCACTGCCACAGAACCAGAGGGCACCTTGTGAGTTAAAATAAACAAGCTAGGGATCTAATGGATTGGAAAAGTTCAATTTAGATGGGAAAAAGAAGTACTTAGAATAAGGGAATGAAGACCTGGGAGTTACTGATTTCCATACAGAAAGGACATAACTGAGAAAACAAGCTGGAGCCTTCGGATCAGTCAGGCCCCAAACAATTGCAGACAGTCTACCCAGTTAAGAGCCGTGAACATGTAAGTGGGTGTCCCAGATCAATATTGGCACCCCCAGTGTAAGATTATGCTGTTTTATATGGGAGAAGCACATATGTGTGTGTATTAGTAGATAACTACCCCTCTGCCACCGCAGAGAAAAGTGGAGCTGATGAGCCTCATCCCGAGGAGACCTCCAGCATCGATGTTGCTCCTTCCTACAACTTCCACTCCTCTAGCGCTCCAGTAACTCTCAGGACAGTTAGAAAAAAGAGTGTTTCTCTAATGGAGGATGATTCAGGTCACATCGAGTGCCAAGAAGCTGAAGACTTCGGTCTGGGCCTCACTCACCAAAGGCACAGATAGCGAGATCTGTGCAGCAACATCACATTGCAAAATCCACCAGTGCTTCTTTCCGCACTCCACGAGGGCTGGGCTGCTTCTGGTATCACACCAATACAATTCACATTTGGCACCACTTTCTGCACTGAAATCTTCCCCTCACTTCATCACCCTTGTATCAGTCACAACAGTAGACATAGCTGTAATTATTGCAATACTAGGGATTTCAGAATTGAATGTTGCAGCACAGAAACCTTTCTAGCTGCCTGTTCTCCTCCCACAATGTTTTCCTTGAAGCACTTAAACATGATCTTCAGGCCCTCAGCCTTCCTCTAACGTTACCAATTCCTTTGTGCGGATACAAGCAGAGCTGCTGCAAGCACAGCAACCTACTGCCCTTCCCCAGCAGAGGCTGCTCTCCTCTCCACCTTCACTTCCCACCTTAGGCAGTTCAGTTAAAGAAAAAAAAAAAAAAAAAAAAATTGGAGTTTTAAAAAAATTCCCATCAACAATTAACTCCAAAAAACCAATTACCAAACTTACAACTACCATATTAACAAAAAACACAAAAAAAAAAAAAATTGGAGTTTTCAGAGAATTCCCATCAACACTTCATTCCATAGATCTGTTTCCCTAGCTTGCCACTCGCATCTCAACAAAAGCCATCCAGGAAAAACAGCGGAAATAGCAACAAGCAGCATGGCAATGCGGTGACACCACTGAGGGAGCTCTCCTGAGGTCCACTCACAGTACACCACATACCAAGATGCATTTTCATGCCATGTAGCAGCCAGACAGGACATACAGTCACAGTTAATATGCAACCCAGGTTGGGATCCCAACTGCAGTAAGCTTAGGAAAGCTCTAAAGGACTCCTTGAAACAAGTCTCAAGAAAAAGTTGTTCTTCTAAACACAGATCTTGTGTGGCCACAACATCGAATCCTCCAAGAGTTTCCAAGAGAGGAGGCAGCTAGCAATCAAACACTACTTCTGAATAATTGTTCTTCTTTCAAACTGTGCTTACCAATAGGAAAAATCAAAGACCCTGAGTTCATAAGTCAATCCAGTCTGCTTCATTTTAGCTGGAGTAGCTGCTTATTCCATAGAAATTAAGCTAAACAGAAATCAAGCCACAGATACAAATGGCATTTTAACTAATCCATCTTAAAAGGTAACTCATGTTAAGGTTACTTATGTATGAAGTTCCTAAAGAGCAAATAAAACCTTTGTTCCAGTTTACTCTCTGAGAAAAGGGGCTTGAGCTATATGAGAACTAGAGCCATCTTCTTTTCAGCTTTTGTAGCAAGCAGGAGTACACACGAAGCCGGGCGAAGTCTCTGCAAACATTTGCTGTGAGCTGGGCCGTGCTCCGGCTCCAGCGGTTAACGACGTGTCGGGTTGGTACGAGCCAGCCAGCTCCAGTCCCCGAAAGCCTTTACACCTGAGAATGTGCTTTTCAGCTGTGAGGACAGAGCGACGCCATCCGCACGTCCTGCACCGACACGGCAGCGGCGGGGCTGACGCTGTGCACAAACGCAAAGAGCAGCCTCACATCAAAGGACTTTTTTTTGCCTGTCAGATAAAGATAGATGTAAAATATTTGGACGTTTAGGGAAAGGGCAAACATTGAGAATTAATTCAAACTGTTGATGGTTTATTTTTTTATTGAATCTTGTGGTCGAAATTGTTTTCATTTGCTATGAGAAAGAATCCATCATTTTTTCCAAAGCACCACCCAGAATCTGCCACTGGTGATGTTCTAACGTCCCCAGTGCCTATACAAATAGAGAGGTCAGCTGAGATTTGTAAACTAGAGATCATAAGTTTTAAGGAATTTGTTTATTCAGCCTCGAGTCTCCAAATTGTGTACAATGCCAAAATTAAAAAGTCCTTTCACTGTACTGTGTCAGGTTACAATAAAAAGCTCTCCAGCATTCTGGATGTTCAGATGAGAAAGCAAATTGTAATTCCATTTTAAGCAACCTATTTGTCAGCACATGCAGTTTAATTATAATTAAGTACCTCCAGCAGTTATAATGAAGAGGCAAAAATCAAATTGTTTGGTTTATACTTGTATAAACTTGCATTTAGTGCAAACGAAAAGCTGCCTGAATTACCCTGAAGAGTATCGGTCTAGTATTTGCATTTTTAGCTGTGCTGGTCAAATCCAAGCACACAGAAACTGTTTCCATGACTTTAACAGATTGACCGAATTAGGGGAATGTCCATGGGAATGACAAGAGGCAGATCTCTTCCTGATGGGAAGGCCACCACCAACCACGTTCCAGGTCCCTGTTCAGACTACACAGCATGGGAACCGTGCAAAAGAGATCACCAGAGGCTTCTTAGTGTAGCAAAACATGTTTCTAACTCATCTCATTCTTCAGAGAGGGCTGAACTATGTTTGCTGAAATCTTTCAGAGTAATTTAGCATGAAGCAACCAACCAGCATGGAGGAAAAAGAAGCCAAATTATTAAAATATTATAAAAATATGATAAAGTTTTGAGAAGTTTACATAAATATTTAGTGATAAGTACAAAACATTAATGGTATTTCACAAATAAAGTATCTGTTTAAAATAACCATATCTGAAAATATTTCCAAATGCAGTATATCAGAATTAAAAGCTATGAGAGATCTGATAACATTTTATGTGCTGCAAATTGAATAAGCATTGAGGTGACATCTTTGGAGTATATGGACTTTGGGGAAAGCATTTCAATGGGCTACATATTTAAGCAAACTTTATGACTAATACTACATTTGCCTTTTTTTTTAATAAAGATATAGATGAATGTGCAACTGGAGCCCATAATTGCAGAGCTGACCAAGTATGTGTGAATTTAAGAGGGTCCTTCAGCTGCCAGTGTCCTCCAGGCTATCAGAAACGGGGGGACCAATGCGTGGGTAAGTGTCACTCTAGACTATTTTCTTTCATTATCAGTTGCAATCTCTGTATTGATTATAAGGTGTGTAGGTACGTGTACTGTAAAATAGCTGTATCACTTTGAAATGCAAAGGAATAATCACTTCATCACAATAACTAATCACGAAACCATGGAACTAGCAACTGTTTTATGTATAATCAACACTTGGAGTTGAACATCACAAGATTAATTTTCCTAATAGTTACCATTGTGTTTATTGTTTGTGTTGGGGTGTTGCCCGACGTCCCAGATCCAGTCATACATCTACTGTAGCAGCAAACTGCAGCGTGTCTTTCCACTGAGCTCAGCGAGAGCCGACCCCAGAGGCGCAGGACAAAGCTCTGCCTTCACGCAGCCCTCAGCCCGGCTCTGCAGAGCCCCCCTGCACGCTCTGCTTCAGTTCTCAGTTTTACGAGCACAAATGAGGGAGATGGAAACTCTGAACGCAGGTATACGAGATTTGCAACGTACAAACCACTACGCTTTCTTCTTCGTGCCAAGATAAACTATCGGCACCCTTGGGACCTATACGAGTACAGCATTAAATTAAATCCAAGTGCAGCGTAAACGCTGCATCTTTCCTGCTCCATCCTCACTGGGGGCATTACGCAGAAGTGCCATTTCTCTGTTCTCGCAGCCCTCCTCCTGCCTTTATTTAACACCTCGTCAATCAGGATTTCAACAGATGAACTGCTTTTATAGGCACTCCAGCCTTAAGCCTTAGCTTTGTCAGAGATAGTAAAAACTACTATGAAACAAGAGAATCAAATATACACATCATGAGCTAGTATAAGGGGTGGTCTTGAATAAGACACACGATGGGTTTTATGCAGCCTAGGAGAAAAGCATTTGGTATTAGGGATCTGTTTAAGAACTTTTGTAATTTTTAATCTCTTTCAAAAGCCTTGCAAAGGCTATCGGTAGTCAGCACCTTCCGAGAGCCGCAGGAAGGAAACTGGGGCTATTTGGACACACATCTAGACTAACTTACATTTCTGGGCATGGCTCGCTCTTCAGGGTTCTGAGCCAAGGCTATAGAAATCAACCCAAAAATTCTTACCTCTTTCCCAAAAGATGTTGATCAGGCCCTGAACTGACACATGAATATAAACACAAACGTACTTGATGTTTCTCAGTTCTCTGTGTAAGAGTAGGATGAGTCGTTTGGAATGTAGGTAGAAGAATAGTTTGACAGGTCACTGATATTTTTTTTTTAAAATCTAGATTTGGTTTTAGAGAAGGCAAAGTATATTACTGCTGTGCAATAGCACTCAATGTCAAGACCTATGGTACTACCTGAAAGTCTTGCAGGACACATTTCCAGCACTCAAAAGAAAAGCAGCAGAAGGAAACACCCTTATATCTACATGTGAATACATTTAAGCCCCATAATCTCTACATGAACATGTCTGGAAAGTGAAGTTTCCCCTCTCCTATTTAGGTCAAAACCAAGAATAACACCTGTGTTACATATTACACACTGACCTAAATTATAAGTACATCCCTACACTTCGTACTGTCAGCATTTCAGAATAAAGCCCGTCTTTGGGGATTTTGTAACAACTTAGCCAGAAAATGTTCTTGGGGCCAGATCTTGATAGAGGTTCTCCATATGGGCGGAAATGTTTCACAAATTTGAAAGAAATTTTTCCAGACTATTTTGGCTTCAAGGTAGAGGGAGAAAAGGACTCATTTCTAACAATTGATGGATTTAAATCTAAATTCACTAATAATTTTTTTTTAAATTTTTTTTATTTTGTTTGTTCACATATTGCAAAATTAGTCTTTTCTGAACAAAAGAGACCACAGATAAAATGAATTGTTTTCCAGCATCACTTCAAAGAGAAGATTTAGCCAAATTATTTAGATGATGCTTAGCCGTGAGATTTGCATGGAGCTGATGTGCCTAATCCCACAAGGAAAACTCCCACTGAATTAGAGTCATATCCTGGAAGCATTTCTGTGCATAAATGCAGTGCCTACACAAAGCTATGTCTATATTGTATAATCAGGTCTTTAAACAGCAATTTGTAAGAGCTTAGCCCTGTAAAAGTCAAGGCTGGAAAAGATCTATTGTGTCTCCTAATTTATTCCATTTCTACTTCTGAATTTCTCTCTGCAAAAAAGAGTTCCAGCAGCAATCGCTACTGTATGGATAGCCAGGAATTTTCCAGCGTAAGCCTTTTCATTCAGAACCGTCCAAAACACTCCACTTCTAAGTTTAGCCCCGAACAGTGACTGCAAATTTGACAAGGAAAGGGTTAACTTCAAGATTATTTTTTCACTTGATATTAAAGCAAACACTTTTCCTCATTATTTAANAAAAAAAAAAAAAAAAAAAAAAAAAAAAAGCCTTGGCCTCTTTTTAAACATATCTATGGTGGAAACAGCTGGAGGTAGGAAACTCAAGATCTGGCATGGATATGGGAAGTGCCTTTCTTTGTTCCAGTGAAAACTGGTCTTATTTGTGTGAGCATTGAGCCTTTGAAATCTCACTTTGTGTACGCGTACAGAACACGGCACGGATTTCTTCTCTAGCAGGGCACAGCTGAAGACGTTTGCTGCACATACATGCACAACCAGTACTGTGGCATAATTAAAAAAAAAAAAATATGTTTTTCAGGCAGAGGCAGTATCTCCTCCAGAATGCAAGAAAAGGTTTTAAAATGCAGGGAGGTAAAAGAAGGGGCTGGGGCACATTTGGTATGGTTCGCAGGTGCAAAGCTTGCTCCGATGCACAGGAGGAATGCCGAAACTTGGAAAGGCACAGCCTGCTCCACCTGCAAATGGGGGCCAGGCTGCACCGAGAGCCTGTGCAGAGTTAATCCTGCCCGGGACAGTAGCAGCTTCAGCCAGGCCGAGCAGGGCAGGAGGTGCCAGTGCTGCTGCATGGCAAGGGCTGCAGGAGAGAAGGACAGCAGGAGAGAAGGGCAGCGACAGCAGCCCCCGCACCCCCCTGCTGCTTTCAGGGGGTCCCTGCAGAAGCACAGCCACCCGCTGCCTTTGCATGCCCATTAATCACCTGTCCTCACTGTACTTACACAGACAATTTGGACTCTTCCTAACAGAGCTGAAAAGGTGTAGTGTATACTAAGTGTGCTGCATGCCAATTTTCAGGAAAAACAAGCTACAAGCTCCATTCACTGCATTGGTCAGCATTATGTCTGCATCATGAGTAATCTTGGTTGAAAAGCAGAACAAAACATTCTTGATTTTACCTGTGCAAAATAAACACAGCTAAGCAGTACTGTGGAACTGAATAATAAATAAATTCCAAATGTCTAGTGATCTCAGAGGCTGGAAGGCAATCAGCATGAAACAGATTTTTACAGATGTTAAAGCAAAAGTAAAATAGTATTCCCATTAATATCCATAGAAGCAGTACCTAGCTCACATCACCTTTTTCTCCCCCTGCATTTAATCGAGTGCAATTAACTTTGCAGTTTCTTTGGACACAAGACAGCAAGAGTGAGTTGCAGTGATTCCATTTGAACTAATTTGTGTTTTTTGCCAACTCAGACGTGGACGAATGCACGCTGCCCCCGTACTGCCACCACCGCTGCGTCAACACGCCCGGCTCCTATTACTGCCAGTGCAACGCGGGCTTCCAGCTGGCGTCCAACAACCACACCTGTGTAGGTAAGAACGTCTGCAGAGACTCGCACACGAGCGCACCCCGTGTAGAGACTCAGGACTTGCCACAGCTGAAATTTCACTGTCTTCATCCCAACCTAAAAGGAATAAATACCAACTAAGAAGTTGTACCAGGTGCTACATTGAGCAGCTCTCCTGAAGTACAGGAGGGTTAGAGGAAAAATCAGAGCCTTATTGAAAAGCTGTTATTGCCTTCCTGTAGCAGGTTTCTGAGGAGCATCTAGTTTGGCAGCTTTATATTCATTTTTTACACTTAGATTTAATTATTCTTTCCATTCTGGTAGATCACTTTGCATTGTCACTGGCTTTCATGCTATTATTCCCAGTTCGTGCAGCACAAAGGCTGGAACTGGAAACAAGGGGAAGCAAGACTGTTCCTCTACAGTTCAGTATAATTATCCTCAGCACATGGTGAACTTAGTGATGAAAGAAAGTATCTACGAGTGTCACACTTTCATATCTAGAAAATAATGCTAAAAATGAGAATGAGGACCACTAATGAAGAGTGACCCTTCAGAAGTGATTCTTCCTTCAAAAGTAAAACACTAAGGGAGTCCTTGCAGTAAAACTTATAGACTGCTGTTAAGCTTGAAATCATAGGCTCTGTTCTAGAGGAACTGGATAGACTAATAATCAAAAGGTAACTGTCTGCTGAAGTACAGAGAGAATGGCCATAAAAGGTCGAGGATGGAGATTGTCAGAAGTACTTTATGGATATAACCTATGTATAATCTATATCTTATACATATTTTTAAATATATAAAAATCAATCTGGGTTTTCCAGCTTCTCCCCCAACTTCCAAACATTGCCATATCGTCTCACGTACCCTGGCACGCTGCATAACACTGAAGTGAGGGAGGAATTTCCTGTTTTCCACCAAATGATAGGATAAAAAATTGCACATGGGCACAACATAACCACGTGACGAGTTGTTGCTTATTTGACCCTTTCCAGAGCTCAAATGCAAGGTGTATTCTTTCAGTTATACTCAAATGCGTGTGGCAGCTCGAAGTTTGCCAGGCGCTTCACCGTCCCAGCCTGGTCAGACACATTCCCACCAGGAAAGGTGACGGAAATCTTCAGAAGAAAATGTGTAACTGAACGGTCGCTGTCTCCAGACAGACTCACATCTGCAGGAGTCATCTGGCAGAAGTGTTACTTGACAGCTGTACCGGTTGCATTTGTGTTACAACTTTTGCATATATTGAAAGTGGGTCAATACTTCTTGGAAGGCAAACAAAGAGAATTATGGCTTTGGCTAGCTTATTTATTCCTTCTGGTAGCATTGTCATGATGTACAGTCTTTGCACTCTTGCCAGAAATCAACTAATAGTCGGAACAAAAAAAACTTTGTAATCAGTTTTCCCCTATTACCATCCATTTTCAGGACTATAAGGTCCATAATCTATAAAATTAACAGCCTCCTCATTGGTTTATTTTTTGTGAATGCCTGATCTTAGTCATCTTTGTCAGTTTTAGTTGTATCTGTAAAAGTCTGAGTGCTGCTGACATTTATAAGCATTTGCAAAAGCCATGAACTCAAGATTTTTTTTCCAAACGCAGCTCAGTACAAATGGTTGTATCTGTTAAAGACATACGACTGGACAACATGCAGGGGATTAACACAAGGAAAAATACGCTAAAATTTAGAGAGTGAGCAGCAGTCAGTCAACAGCCCATGAAAAACAAGCGTTACAGATTCCAGAGGTGATTGCAATTAAATAAATATCCCATTAAAGATTGCTTCTCTTCTCATACCACAGTGTGCTCACATATGTTCTTAGGATGGGCACATCATGGAAAAAATCTAGCATGGAAACATACCTTCCCCCAATATGGTCTAAGTCTTAGAGCATTGCAAAGCTCCACTGGCCTCAAAGGTTCATGTTATAATTGTAATGGAATTTAAAGAACAAATTTTAATGGTAATAAATAGCTCAAATAAATCTTAACCGCTGCATGCTTAGAGGTCTTATCAGTATGTGTTCCTTATATCAATTATTTATAGAGACTTGGCATTTCATACCTGAGAAAAGATGCTGGAATGTGGAGTTTAATAGCCACACTAAACATTTTTGGAAGAATTCATCACACATTAGAATAACTCTCATTCCTGGAAAAGCACTCTTTCTACATGGAGTGTAAAGCACAGATCTGACATTGTTCCAAGGACTGCAGATCTATATTGATATAGTCAACTGAGCTTCTGCTAAACAATAGACCCAGACTAAGGACTAATCCACTTAATCAGTCTAATTACCAGCTACACAAGATAAAGATCAGTAATTTTTCCTTTCAGACATAAACGAATGTGATGCCAATAACCCGTGTGCACAACAGTGTTACAATATCCTGGGTTCTTTCATCTGTCAGTGCAATCCAGGATTTGAGTTAAGCAGTGACAGAATCAACTGTGAAGGTAAGAAAGTTTTTTGTCTTGGATGAGCAATTTTTTTTTTTAATAAATTATTTTACCAGAAGTCCTTACATGAACTGAGGGATATCATTCAAGTGGAGCCATGCTGTGGGTGCAATTAGTAGCCAAAACCCTTAAGACATTTATTTTTAACATTGCAAATGTGTTTGCTAATGCAGACCTTAGTAGGTGCAGCTGCATTCAGGTACATGCAGATATGGGTGTCTCTCTTTAACAGTAAGTGCAAAACAGGGCAGACATCACTGCAGTCTGGATCACAGCTGGGAAGAATAAGGCTTCTGAATACTTGTTTCACAAACTCACTCAAATTGTGTGTGGTCTAATGCTGATGACCATTAAATGAATTGAAAAGGAAAGCAAACCAAAAAACAAGTGCAATTTTGTGTGTTGTTGGGCTCCTCTGAAAGTAAAACCTCAAAATTTTGGATTTTAAGGAAGTGACAGTTGTGCTTTTGAGGTGCTCTCAGGGCTGTGTACACAAACAGCTCGCCTCCTGATGATCAGACAATCACCACTTTATTTCCCCTGCCAGAGTCTCCACAGGGGGCCTCTAATCTCCTTTTGGACACCGATGATCTCACCCCTAAAGCCATGTCCTTCCTACCAGCCTTGCAGCCAAAGAGCTCTTTTGGTTCACCACTGCCCTCCTCACCAAGCCAGCAGAGCTAATACAGACGCTCCCTCTCCAAGTTCCTTAAGCTGCTCCTACTCGCAAGTGAACAGAACAGGGAGCAGCAAACCTGCGGCCTCCCAGGACACTCCTGATCCAAAACCAAGAACGGGGCTCAGGCCTCAGAGGGAACAGGAGGGAGTTCTGCTCTTTTCCAAAAATATTCCTCAGCTTTGTTAGGTTTCCTTTAATTTCCAGTTAATGGCATGTACTGATAAATTCTGTTTCACACCGCACTTCTCTGGCAAGGGACTGATGGTTGCACAAGAATAAAAAAAGCAAAAAAAAGGGATACACTTATTTGAAGACCAGAGACCTTCCTTCCCAAAGAGCAGCTCCATTAGTGCAGGGCACAAGTACAAAGGCGATATTTTTGCCTTCCTAACTAATCTCACATCTGTGTGTTTTGTGAAAGTAATCACATTTTGGAATACTACAAGTATAAATTCTTTCAGGAGTTATTTTCCCAAGCCTGTTCTGAAATCTAATTTAGCTCCTGCTTACTCAAATCCAAAAAAATCCTCTTTTGGGAAGATAAAAAACAAGTAGAACTAACCCTTCCGTTTGCAACTTTGAGGCCTTAAGCAGTACATTTCAGATTTCTGATAACTTAGTCTTCAGACAGAACTCACTTCTTCCCTGTCAGAACCCACATTTAGCTATTCTATTTAGTTCTGATGTTAAACCACAATAACTGTAAGCTCTTTTGCTCTCTGCAGACACAGATGAATGCAGAACCTCAAGCTATATATGTCAGTATCAGTGTGTCAACGAGCCAGGGAAGTTCTCGTGTGTGTGCCCTGAAGGATACCAGGTTGTAGGAGGCAGAACATGTCAAGGTAAGTGCCCTCATCTCAATATCCCAGCATTAGTAACACCACTTAGAGTGCTTGCTATCTGAATGTTTATCTTTAATGACATTATGTTTCATTATGTTAGCAAAAGGTATGTTGATAAAGCATTTGATGATTAATTGCTTATCTTCTCTTAATTCTTTTTATTTGAATCCTTCAGCTCAAACTCTAAATCCTTCAGATTCCTAGAACAAAATTTCAGTTTTTGCAACCAAGTACAACTTGTCTTGGATGTCTAGGCAATGAGTAAGTTTCAGAGATAAATATCTCTGAAAAGAAAGATCAGGCCATTTGTTACAGACACTGAACAAGGCTTTATAGCATCTTTTATTTATGGAGGTCCCTAAATCCAGGCAGAGTAGAAATGAAAGATATGTTTCTTCTGATAACAGGAGAAAAATGCAAGACTTGAGCAGCTTATATAATTTGTGTTTAGAAAATAAATATTCTGGTCAAGTGCCACCAAATGCCAGAGCTTTACAGTTTGCGTTTTTCTCTTCAGTGGTGCTAAATGTCTCTTTGCATCCTCTTACAGAATACTGCAGAACATCATATTAAGAACAAGAACCATTGCTTCTGTATTACAGAACCCAATCTAACAGTCATTATTTTTAGAAATAAATAGGTGTACTAATTATTTGCAGAAAAGGACAAGGAAATCACATTATTTATTAATATTTTTATAAAATTCAAATTGCCTTCCCGTAAGGATAGCAGCTGATTATGAACATTTTGGGGTAGACAGTTTGACCAGCTAAGGATCTGTTTGTGCCTTCCCAGAGATTATATTTGAGTAAGCCCTTTCTTTGACTGTTGTGGAAGACCATACAGATAGACAGTAGCAGGGTTCTGGCACTGACAGGATAGTAGAGCATTAATACAGCACAAGTCTGACAGTCCCCACCTCGGTTCATGGTTATTTTCCCAGAGAAAATAAAAAAGAAACCTCTACTTTGCGCAAAAATAAACCAATTTTCATTATTTCTTTCAAAGCTATTTTAGTTTAAGTGTCACCATTAATTAAGCCTTTTAGGCTATGGAACCCAGGCAATTAAAAATGAGAACCTGCAAAGGGCAGAAAAATCACCATTCTCCCTCAAGAGTCTTTCCTCGGTCTACAAGATACCTTCCACTACAGATTCATTCTTTACTAATTAGGAACTTTGCAATATGTCTACAGTTGCATTACATATAGTATGATTAATGTCAGTCAACTGAGGAAAGTCTTCAGACTTAATTACCACTTGATAAACAAGTTTATTCCATTTCTGCACTGAGAAATGCTTTATAGCCAGGCCCCAGAAGCAGATAGAGAAGAACATGGAAACCTGTTGGGTTTCAAACAGGTGGCTTTTTTTGGTTGTCATTTTGAAGACATTGTGTCTTTGTAGCAAACATCTGCTTTGACACTGTCCCTGTTCCTTCCTCCTAGATATAAATGAGTGCGAGACCACTAATGAATGCAGAGAGGATGAAATTTGCTGGAATTATCACGGAGGATTTCGTTGTTACCCGAGAAATCCTTGTCAAGAGCCCTATGTCCTTACATCTGAGAAGTAAGAGAAATATTAGTGGTTTTTTTTTTTAGGATCATCCTCAACAAGCAAAATGATCAAATACAACAGAAAGCAAGTATAATTTTTGTTTGCAACCACAACAGTTTCATCCATTTTTGTTTTCCAGCCGCTGTGTCTGCCCCGTGTCCAATGCCATCTGCCGAGAGCTGCCTTACTCTGTGGTGCACAAGTACATGAGCATCCGCTCCGACAGAACGGTGCCCTCCGACATCTTCCAGATTCAGGCAACCACTATTTACCCTAATACCATCAACACATTCCGGATCAAGTCTGGAAACGAGAACGGAGAGTTTTACCTGAGAGTGAGTATTGGTGGGAGCTGGGCCCTGAGAAGCACCGGTGCCACCAAGGCCTTGGAGTCCCCTGCCACCACAAACCCAGCAAATATCCCTGTGAACACAAAGTTGATCAACTTTGTGGTGCTTCCTCCTTAAATGTGCTTTGGTTTCCAGATTTTAAAGAGCCTTTTACTTTTCTGCCTGAAAACTCTACAGTGAGAATCAATCTGTTTATTTTAAATGACTACACCACTAATAACAATCGGGAATGTTTAGCAATCCTGTGGCACCCACGTCAAGTTCAAATGAGATGCCTCTATGCTTTTCACTCTCTGTATCAACACTCCATGTATATGTATTAATATTTAGGAGAGGATTATAGAAAGATTCTTGCACAATTACTTTACATTTCTAATTTTTCAAAAAAAATAAATCAATAATAGCTTGGGATCAGGCACTGATTTCTAAAGCCCTCAGTTCAGGCCAACTTAAAGGTTTTGTGTTGAGACAAACAATTGATTTTCCCATAGTGCTGCAACTATTTCAGCAAGCCATGAAAGCTCAAATGACTTAGGATAGCAGTATTTCCTGTTGGTATCATGCATTCAGGTAGATAAACATGAATGAAAGTGTCTATAACATCTGTTCAAGATTTTAAGAAATCTGATTTTCTTGGACACATATTTACAAATTCCTGGGGAATCTTTTTTGCTTCATGTGTGGCTTTACACTCAGTAAAACAGAATCAGTACAAAAAGCTTCAATCAGAAATATTAATTGGAAGGTTTTTGGTTTTGTTTATTTTTCTTCAAGTCTGAAGATGAGGGGGTTTGATAGTATATCCAAAAAGTGTACCAAAAAGTGGCATTGCCTGTCTACACCATGTTGCCCCAAGATGGGAACATGGAACCACTCATTTGTATCTCACTTGTTCTGGTATAACCCATAATCCAGTGCTTTTCCCTGGATTTATTACTAATCAAAAGCCCACACCTACCCGCAAAGTACAAACAGTTATTTGCTTAAAAAAAGAACAAGATCACTCCAGCTCTAGTTTGGGTCAGACCCCAGTCTGGCCTTCAGACCGACCTTTTTTACACCAACAATCCCAATCTTCTGTTGCCACCACCAAGAAATCGCAGGCCTTGAATAAGGAAGCGCATGTTTGTTCCTGCTAAGGGACAGCAGTAAACAGAGGCTTCGTCAGAAGTTATTCCTATTGTTTTAGTGAAACTCTGAGCTGGGTCTCAGATACAGCAGATGGCTTCGATTCATCTGCATGGTGAGAAATTATTTGTAGTAGGTGAAGGGAGAGGTGCAGTTGACCCTTTTATTATCTGTAGATGAGGAGGCTGTTGTACAAACCAGCAGCAGAGCAGTGCGAGATGGGGATGGCAACAGGCACCCCAGTTGCAAAAATTCCCAGTGTTTACAAGGGGAGCACAACTTCTTTTGACATATTAGCCACAAGACAGACTTAGTTTCCCTCTGCTGAACAAGCTACATCACTGTTAAAGACGTTAGGCCTCTCTTGGTTTATTTTTTCTTCATATATTTTAGAAGCTGATAGATGGGGATAAAAACAAAGACCATCCTGGGACAGATTACCACTTTTCACATCCTTTAGGAGAGTCAGCATAACCAGGAACAGATTTTGCAGCACAGTTTATTCCTCTGAGCCTCAGTCAGGTAAAGTTTTCCCTGCGGCAAAGCCAGGTGTGAGATTAGTCATGGCCATGTAAAAACGTTAAAATAATACTTGCATTGTGTATCTCTGCTGAGACAGGGCATTTTTACAGCATAGTAACACACAAGCACTCTCTTGACACAACTAGGGAATTGTTTTAAGATTTGACTGACTTAAACATTTTTGTTGTTGTTCTTTCAGCAAACAAGCGCCGTAAGTGCAATGCTTGTGCTGGTGAAATCGCTATCAGGACCAAGAGAACACATCGTGGATCTGGAGATGCTCACAGTCAACAGCTTGAATTACCGTACAAGCTCGGTGTTGAGATTAACAATAATAGTGGGACCTTACGCATTTTAGTGGTTTGCAATAACCCTTCACTGGCACTTAAAGCAGCCAAAGAATATTATCTTAAAGAAAGCACTTACTATTTTATTTATAGATTTTGCTCTTTTTTTTTTTAAGATTTGTTTAGTAAGTTGATATCTTTAATCCACACATTACACCTGTAATTCAAAATTAGTAGATGTGTTCCATAGTATAACATGGGCATTGTCACTTTCTGTATAAAGATTTAAATCTTTTTTATTACCTTTCTTGGACTAGATACATACTACGTGCTTTTGTATGAGAACTGTATGTTCATACTATCCTGTAAAACCTCACACACCCTTCCTAGCCAAATAGGTCATGCAACTAAAAGGTGATCTTCTGCGTTGTTTTTATTTTAAATTCTAATGCAGCTACACTGACAATCTCAAAAAGAAAATAAATGATATAGTATGAATGATACACAAAGTAATGGTTATGTGATAAGCTAAAATGTATTTCTTCTTTTTAACTACTTTGTAACAAAAGATAACAGTCAATAAAAATCTATTTCTGTAGACATTTATGTGCTATCACAGTTGGTTTTTCTAATCTGGGTTGGAGGTAAAGCTACATTGTGAGAAATGTTTTGCATTGGGTTTTTATATGCAGATTGTATTAACCATCCCATGGAATAACATTGTGCTCTCTCCAGGAAAAACAGACCATAGGAAGAAAATTCTCCAACAATGAAAGAAACTCCAAATGGAAAATCACCACGCTGGGCACACATGTCCGTGCTCACTCCTGAGAACACTGTTGGCAGTTACTGGTTAGAAGGCTACAGCATTTTCAGACAGAAGTTAACATGTTTTTTCTCCAGAAATATTATGTTTTATACTAAGACTTGAGTGCATTTACATATTAAGTTATATCATGTTTTCAGGCACTCTGTCCCTATTCCTGCTCTTACAACTTGGATGTATCATGTACAGTGTTCATAAAATTTATTTCTAATTCAAGAACTAATAACATCTTTTGTAATATGTAAAATCTTATTTCTTGTTTAAACTGTAGTCATTAATCCTTTGATGTACAAAATTTTTAATAAAGATCTCTTACCATAGTGTCCTTACTCTTTTTTGAGGTAGTTTCTTGGCCAGGTTGAGGGCTGAATTGTCCACTAGTGTGAGAGTCAAAGCGCCACCAAGTTCTGCAGAGTCAGAATGACCCAGATCTCAGTCCCTACAGTATTAGCTCATGGAGAACTGAAAACAGGATTCCTTTGTAGAGGGACAAACGTACTACCAAGTTTTAGTTTTACTGACATTAAAAATAAAAAAAAATACACACATTGCTAGTTGCTGGTTTACAGGAAGGAGCATCTTTTCTACTTAAAATTCATTTTGTATAGAAAATTTGTGAATTAGTGCATGCATTATAGACAAAAAAATCCTCTTGTGGCATAGACCCACAGATTCATATTTATTTAGTGTATCAATCACCCTCAGTGCTTGCTTGCAGGGAATGTGCCCACAGCAGCAACAAGCCTGGCTGGAGAACTTGGCATCCAGAGGTCCCACACGGCAGAACAGCTAAAACACACTCCAGAACATCACTCAGAATAGGCCACAACCACTCTGCTTTAGGGTGACACATCCTCCACGCTCAGACAAATTGCAGAGCAGGACCCCATTCCCCAGTGATCATTCCTTCAGACAGTCATTTGTGGCTTTAAACAAATAGTTCATCTGCCAAGAGGGTCAGAGCACATGGTTGTGGCCCAGACCAGAAGACAGTGCTGGCTTCGGGCTGCGTGTTCTGCGCCTGGGGCCCCAGAGCTGGGGGTGAGACCCCATGCAGCCGTCATCCCTCTCTGCAGAGAGGAGCTCACCAGTACAAGCCCAGTTGCTTTGTAGAGGGATTTAATTGGTGTTTTCCACGGTGAAAACCCTCTGATTATACAGAGTTGGGGTTGTAGGAAGCTCCCTCCTCTCCCCAGAGAGATTCCTCCCCGTTCATCATAATTACAAATCCTTTTACACTGACTTTTAACTTCCCAAATCCTGTAATTCAGGACTGTCCATTCCATGAAACAATCGATTTTATTGTTGTTTCTGGGTTTAAAACGGGCAGTTCTCTCTCAATAGGTGCCTAGATGGGGCTGAAGTGGCTTTGCCTCCACCAGTCCTTGAACTCATGAAGCACCAGCCTGGTCCCTGCTGTGAGTCCACAAATCAGCCCTGAGCATCCACAGGATGCCAGGCTCTGCCCCAAGGATTCACTCTACATTCATGCTCTGCCAATAAGTACACCAGGTTCATCACCAGCATTTTAAATCTTCCTTTTAAATCTCTGCTTGTCTGACAACAACCCAAAATTGATCATTATATGTACAGAAAAACAACATCTCTATACTTCTGCAGTGGTGTGACCAGAGGCAGTTGCAGCTCATACATGTGCCCAAGCCATATTCAACCCACCCATCCCTCCACATCACATCGTGCTCATATACCTGGCTTAACCCATTTTATTTTCGCACAAACTGTCCTGCCAACCACCCCACTCCCCGGCTGTTTGCAACATTCGGGTCTGTACGAGAGACAACCCACACCAGCCAAGTCAGAGCTCATCACACAGCTCAGGAGTGCGGATCCAGACACTTGTCATTATATTACTACAGGTTGGTCGAGACCTAAATCCAGTCACAGGCACCGCTCTCCACACACTACATGAATCACAGCGCTTCGATGGAAGTGGGGAGCTGAAATAACAACAGCCCCTCCAAACCAAAACACAAGCAGAGCGAGCCAGAGACTACAGAATTTGGAAGGGGGTGGTTGGTGTTTTGGATAGGGGTGCGGTACATGATCAAGCATGAGAGTGTCCCAAAGAAGCCCATAATCAAAATGAAAATGTGGTTCAGAGCCTGAAAAAGAAGAGCTTTTGTACTCCACACTATGCCAGAAAATCTGTGTGTTGCTAGAAGGAAAACCTGCAGGTTCATCCATTTCTCCAGGAAAGCACAACTCTGTGTGCTTCTTGCAAAGGATACGGAGCTGCAGCAAACATGCACCAAGAGTTTGAACAGCTACCTGGGTTAGGAGGGATACTGAAATCCCCAGAAATGATACGAGCACAAAGTGTTTGCTCAGCCTTCGCTGTACCCTACCAGCACAATCAATAACACACTCCAGGAAAGATTCTCATATAAATCTCTGTCACTGAGAAGAATCTAAATCAGGATCAGATGCAAAGTTTAATATCTTCTCAAAAACACAAAACAGAAACAAGTAAATAAAAAACAGGACTTTGAGTAAACAGAACTTGACGAAATAGAAACACAAGTTCATTCACTTCCCCGAGACCACCTGAATGCAGTGCAGTGGGATTATTTTGTTTGGAAGGCTCACAAATGCAAGTTTATTGTTGAATCCCGTTTCCATGACTGCAAAGCGTTGCTTATGTTTTGAACGATCATCCATGTTTCTAACTTTATAACTCTCCTATTAAAATATAGAACAGCTGCTGCCCCAGTCAGCTGTTCGGCATATGGAGCCCACCAGGGACAAAGCCCACTGTTAACACCAAGAATTATTTTTAACGCCCTCACATTTCTAAACCTCACCATCATCTCAGCGAAATGGCACGTTTCCACACTCCCCAGCTGGGGGAACACCTGCGTAATGCAAAACTGAACTACGCTGCATCTGCTACAAAAACCAATTTTATTTCATCTGGCCAGCAGAAAAAGTTATCAGCCCCAGTGAACAGAAACAGGGCAAAAAGTTAACTGTGTTTTGTATCTGGAGAAAAGCAGATGTCTAGTTGAGATGTTTATACTGCAAACATTTCTGTATATATTAGGAGGAAAGAGAGCTGTTTAATAAAATTGAGCTAGCTTACAGTTGCCAAAGCAAATTTGAAGGACAGTACAACAGCTTTTGTCATTTTTGCATGGGAAAAAACATAGTCCAATTTCATATCGATACAGATTATGTACATTCAACCAGGTTTGGTTGTTTTTAAGTTAGCTCTTTTAAAAGCCTCCTGTTTATTCTGTGTATTTGCTCAGCAGAAGAAGTTGCACATATTGTGCCAGAACAATATTACAAAGCAGTATTAAAGGCTTCCCCAGATTTGTTCTCTGGTATGTCAGAGAACACCCTGCTGTTGGACTGGGGGCTGTGTGGCCAAGCCACACGTCAATGCCTCCTGCAGATCAGAATTCTGGACTGAGGTGAGCTCCAGGTTTGGTTTGTACACACAGTCACACTGGGTCCATCACATGCTGCTTCTGCTCTTGCTTGAGAGAAATTATTTCACTTTCTGATCCCCAATCCCAACAGTCCAGAAGGGACATCAGCACCCTGCATTGCTGCTCCCTCCCAGAAATACGTTGGGATAATTTCTATTTAATTTTAATATTTTTGTAATTTCTACATAACCACACAGTAGATATGTACTCAAACAGGGGAAACATTCCCACTAAATTGCTTCAGCTCAGACCTTTGAAAATGAGGGGGGAAAAAAAAAAGGTACAGCTCTCAGCTGAGCACTTCAGCAGCTCCTGCCCTGCAAACACACACTCTAGTGCACTTTATTGCATAGCTTTAATAAAACATCGATTTTTTTTTTTTCCTCCCTCCCCCAGAAGACACCCCGTAAAGCCTCTGCAGTTACGATCTACTAAAACTCTCTGTGCAAAGGCATGCACCATCCCCATCCATACACCCAAACAAGCACACAGAAAGGCTTTCAGATTTAGCAGCCTGCCAGCTGGGTTGACAAAAGTAACATATTTATGCTGTTAAACTCTGAAACCACAATCATGAAAGTTACACAGACACCTCAAGGTCTAAATCCTGCAGATGCCACTCCAGAAACATCTGAAGCTATGAGCACCTCCTCTTGAGGGTCACATTTTCTTCTTGCAGTTTGAGTGTTTCTGGAGTATCTATGTGCAATATATAGGAATGTTTCCTATACAGAATATATACAACAAACACCCAAGTGGGAAGTCAAAAGAGCAAAATTCTTGCAGGCGGCATGGAAACTAGGAAAACAAACAGATTTTGGAAGCTCAGAGTAAGGGCTGCAGAGGGGAAGCCAACATACCAAAACAGCAGGGTAAAAGGCATTATTAAAATCAATAAGTCATCCTCTGAGAAGCTGAAGTTGTATACGAATGAGGAAAATAGAAATGTTCCTGAGATCTGGAAGGTCACACACAAAAACAAACAAGGCAGGCCAAAGGAGCAACTTGCAAAAGCCCAGACCAGCAAATCGAGCCTCTTGCAATCACAGCAGAAGAAACATCCCAGGGGGCTGGTGGGGCCACAGGGTGACCCACACGAGAGGGGAACAAGGAAAATAAAATAACGCAATGGCAGCAAAATGAAGTGAAAGTTCCTATCCTGTTCCTGGAGGAGGAATTTGGCAATACCACCGTGCCAAAGCTGTTCTTACAGGCACCGTATCAAAGGACCTGCCTCAAATCAAGAAGGGGATAGAAGAGGGGGAACAGCAAAGTTTGGTAATGATATCCAATTGTTCAGGTAGAAGTGGGCATTCCCTGGAAAACAGAGCCTTTCTCCCTCTGGGGAAGGCCTCCAAATAGTGAGGAAAAAAGCCAAATAAAATCAAAGGAGATAAATGTAAAGTGATGCACATGGGGTAAAAGTTATCCCAGCTTTATTTGAACAGTGAAGGCCCCTGAACTGACCACCACCTCTCAGAAGGACAGTGTCGCAGTTATGACAGAGCATTCATAGGGAACCACAGCTCCAGAACGCAAATCCAGCACGGGGAATAATTGGAGATGGAGCAGGGAACAAAGCTGAACGTTTACACAGTTGTGTAAATACACTGCATCTCAAATACGTAATACAGTTTGGGTCCCATCCCCCCCTTACCCCTTCTTATGGCAGGATTAAAGCTCAGATCAGTCTGAAAAATTACTGTACAAATTGACAGCAAAGCCTCCCAAGACCCATTAAATATGTGGCTGTCCTGACAGGAGCTCTTCCCCAGCACCCATGGGCACAGGGGAAAACATTTGCAGTTGGCTATTAGCAGCTCTGAAGCTGCTAGCCTGGCCAGAAGCTCCATCAGCAGCAGTATGTCACGGTGTCAAATGCCTAAAACCTGAAAATCACACCCAAAAGAAAAAGAGGGGAAGCCTGCACAGAGCATTTTGATGCTACATCACAGGGTGATTTCAACCCTTGAAGTAATTCAAAGCCCGAGGCTAAAGTTTGCATTTGCAGCTTCCTCCTCCTGTAATGAACCAGGTTCCAGGTAGTTTTGCAACCTGGGTTGGTCTACAAAGACTACCCCCCAATATTTAGTAGGGCTGGTTTGTTTCACAGGAGCTTTAAAAACTGGCAAAGGTTAGTAGGCAGTGGAAAACATGAAGCAACATGCCAAGTGCTCACTGCAAGGCCGGTGATTTTGTACTAAAAACCAGATCACAAGGATCAAAACAGTAACATGAAACTGTAATGGGGGTCTGAAAATTTCTGCCTTTGCTCTGGTATGCTGAAGAGGGAAGACCTAAATTATACAGTTAACATCTCCAATAAAGTGCTCTCCTCTCCAACAACCCTTTTCCCCCCCACTATACAGCCAAAGCATTGCTGGCTGTTACAATTTCCATCACACCAGCTTGAAAGCTGCCCAGTTCCATCACAAGTAAATATTTTTCAGGAGTATCTTTCTTTGTTCAGTTTAAGATTTTTTCCCTCCATTTCTGGAGCTGGCAAAAACTAAAAGGAAGCTGCAGTGATGTTGTTGTGAAGCTTCGGTTTGTGCTTTGCAAAACAGCTGTTTGCACACCAGCGTAAAGAAAAGCTAGAGGCAATACATTCACACCATGGCAAAGATGAAAACAAAGCTCTCCTGAAAGATTATGCACACACACACTACCTGTGTATGATAGATACATGCAGTGCTGCTACATAAAGAAACAAGGGTTCAGACAGAACCAACATCCCTCTCAAACCCATCTGCCTGCAAGGTACCAAGATCATTAAAACACATCTCTAAGCCAGTAGCTTGTTGGCACCACCTTCTGATTTAAAGTTAACTGTTAAGCTCTATTCATCTTGACATAATTTGACACTTGTACCTTGGCCAAAACCTCTAAACCAGGCTATTTTCAAATGTTAAATCCAATAGTTTAGTATGTCTTTTTCTTCCCCATACTGTGGGAGAGGGCATAGGCTCTAACCAGCTTTGGGGAAAAAAAAACAACAAACCAAACACCACACACAAAACCCATTTGTAAAATTTCCAGATTCTGGCTTTAAGAATCTATTAGTTTCCAAGATATTCAGTCTGAGCAAGGCGAGATCAAGGCATATTTTGGAGGGGTTGGAGCACCCCCAGCCCACTCTCACCAATCTTTAACCTGCATCTCCCATGGGCTCTGGGCAGCATCCCGACACATCCTCCACCACAGCCTTCTCCTCTCCGAATTCAACCCTCCCACTGCTGTGACATTGCCGCAGGGGTATTTTCCATCTCTGGACAGTACAATAGTGCTTTGCCTTTGGGGTTAGCCAAATTGGCACATGCTCAGGCACTTGGGATCAAGGCTTTTGCTCTGATTGCTCTTGACCACCATCACCCAAATCGAAAACACTGTACTTCAGGAGGGGAAAATACTAGCTAGTTGTTTAGAAACATCAGCTTGGCTCTGAAAATTAGACGGTGCTTTCTGAGTATGTGGGATATTTGGTGACAGAGGGGTGCTTTCTCACACCCCAGACCCCAAAACCCCCCTAATCAGCTATGCAACCTGGTGTATTTCAACAGCTGTCCTTAGCAGACACTTCCTGAGGTTGCCTGAAGTCTCCAAAGGGATGTAAAATATTTGTAGTAATTCCCTGAGCAAACCCAAGAGGCTTCCTCGAAGCAGAGTCCTCAACTCTGTTGACTTGCGTTTTTAAAAGGTAATATAAATTCCACTTACACTGGTTTGTTTTGATGTTGAAAATTGGTCTCCATAGACATGGTTGAAATCATGCCCTGAAACGCTGAGGCCGGAGCCAACAACCACACAGCCCTTCTCCAGGGCCGGGCCGAGGAGGTTTTAAAGGTGTAAATGCCATCCCGCCTGCCACAGCAGGACCAGGAGAGCACAGGGACACCAGGCAGGGACAGGGTGTCCCATGGGAGAGGGAAAAACCACAGTCATGGCCATCCAGGCCCTGGGAGAAGCCTGAGGGGCTGCCCCTCATGTCACCCCCAACCCAAAGCCCTATCCCACTGCTCACGCATTTCCTTCACCAGGCAGAGACCAGGGGGCAAAAAGCCCCACAGAGCCCATAGGAAGCCTAAAAAAAATATTTTATTATTATATTTTAAAACCTCATTGCCTTGCAGAAGCACCTTTGAAGGCTGACACGCAGCTAGGACTGTAGTGGTGTTTGCCAAGCAGAAACAGCAATAAAAAGAAATAAGAGCGAGACAAACAGGGGGAATATATGGAGAAACGACAAGTAGAGGTTTTTATATGGAAATTTATATCGAGGGTAACATTCCTGTCTAACACAAGCGCTTTAATACTTCCGGATGCAAGCCTCAAGCCAAAATCCAGTGAGGTCTGATGCTACAACAGTGTTTAAGCTCAGAGATGCCGAATGTTTTTCCAAGAGCTACAGGTCTTCTCAGGGCCAAAAATCATCCAGAAGAACAACAAAAAAGCTTTTAATTCTCTCCCAAATAACCCCACCACAACGTCCCAGCACAAAGCAATCACAAAGCAAAAATGAGTCCTGAGGCACCAAACTGCCCAAGTTGATTTGAACATCAGGATGCACAGACCACCACAAAACCTGATCGGGGGCAAAAAAAGAGACGAAAAGCAGATGATGTATATTTGAGAATGGATTATTTTCATTAAACTTTTTTCCCCCCTTCCAGCTCTAACATTGCTTCTGCAGTACCCAGGGGTGGTGGTACAGCCCTCCCAGCCACCGCAAAGCCCAGGCACAAAGCAGCCGCTGAGGATTTCCCTCAAAGGCTGGCTCAGTTTTGTATAAAGCGCAGGATTGCTCCGCCGAGGGCAATATCGGGCTGAGATCAAACCAGGAGACGTGTTCCCCAGGTCAGCAGTGCAGCAAGCGTAAGCTCACACGAGCGATAAACTGTTCAGAACAACTTGTCCCGGAGAGGCTGCTGCTCCTCCGCTGCTGCCAAGGCCCGTTTCTGCTGGTTTATGCACTATGCCAATTCCTCCCATACAAGATTAAGCTGCCTTGAGGCAATTTCAACTTACACATCTGATATTTTGAGCATTTTCTACGCTTGGCAACTCAGGAATCGTCACAGCCCCTGCACTGCCACTTCCCCCTTTCACCTCGTGTCGTGATGTTCATTCCCATTTAAGTGCTCACACACCTTTTCTGGGACTTCAAAACACCAAAGGGATGATTCAAGGAAATAACATTTCACTGAAGAGTGGGGCTGAGCCACCAGAGCCATACAGCTCAACGCTGCAGGGCCATCAACCTGAGAGCAAAGCACATAGGACCTGTTTGCTTAGATACATCCATCACACCAAAGAATTGTTTCCCCTTTTTAATGGTATTCTGCATTTATTGAATCCCATAAGTTTATTACAAGTACCAATAAAATATCCTAGCAATAAATAAATGAACTTTTAAGCCTAAAAGCTTAGTTTCAAGACCATGCTGGATGGCTCCAAGCTAAAAAGGCAGATATCTAATGAAAAAAACCCCAACACGTCAATAATCTAAAAAGTCTCCAAATTCCTTATTTGTTTACTTACCCAACTACATATGAATAATTTCAGTCTAGCACAGACCTGTTCAGGTGCCAGATCTTGTTTGCATGTCTGCTCTGAGAAAGGCAAATGCACAGTTGAACTTGAATGCTATGCAAGTATCAGCCAGCTGTTAGTGTTAATTGCTAAACAATTTTTCCAAAAATTAGATTAAATATAAAGCTCAATGTCTGTGGCTGTTGCTGGTTACTGCTGTGCGGAAAATGGTTACTAATACACAACTGGTTGGGCTCAAATTATAAACCAAATTAAAGCGCTGCATTTACCTAGCCAGAACAGCAACTCTATGTTATGGAGGCGTGTTTCTGCATTAAATCCAATTTCCGTACATTTCTGTATGCACCAACAAAATGGACAGATCTAAAGGGACACTCGTGTGCACAGTAACTGTGATCATTGTAATTCAGCTCCCAAAAACACCAAAACAATTTTTCAGGTGCATCTCCAAAGCCACTGGTTAAATGATTCAGACGAAACCCCATTGTGCAACAAAAGTTATAAACTAGACTATGGAAAAGCAAGGGAGGAAAGAAACTTCCTGAGGGTTTGGCACTGTTCTTATTAGTGATGGCTGAATTCATTTTGCCTGATTTTCAGTGTAGTCAGATATTCAAATAAAACTCAAACACTGTCTGTTTGCCATGATCCAGAGAGAAATATTGGAGACCAGAAATCATGGAGATGGCAACAGTTCTGCATGGATTTTGCCCATACAGTCAGTCTGTACCAGACCACATCTGGGATCTCCAAGAAAGGCTCTAACACAGGAAAAGTTTCCTCTAAATGCAAAAGCATTTAACTGAATCAGCATTGGACTGGTGGAAAGAATATATACTTACAAAGCAAAAAATTTTACAAGACAATTTTGCAACTGTAATCAATTCCTCCATGAAAAGAGTCCATGCTGAGGTCTCTGGACCAGGGAGGCAGGAAGCACTGGCTTTGCAGCAACTGCTGACGAATAGTTTGCAAAACGTTGGCTTGTCAACCTGCACTGTAATTGTACAGATCATTAGTTTACTCACTCACATCCCCAGTGTCTTTATCATGAAATAAAGATTACTCTTCCTTGCATTTGTGAAGCTCTCAGAAATCTAGACACCTGCTGAAAGTTTTTTAGCACATTGGCAAATACAGGAACACTAAAACTCTACATTCAGGAACTCCACTTAAGGAAATTAACTGAATGAAATATCCAATAAAAGCACAAAAATCTAAAGCAAACTTAATCGTGATAACTGAGTTTGATGTTATATGGCAAAGCTCATCACAACAAATTGCAACTGAAACTTTCCTCCGCAGTATAATTTAGGTCAGGTTTCACTCCACCTCACTCAGACAATAAGAATGAGATGCACGTTTTCATTTTGCACAGGGGGGAACAGGAGGGCTGTGGAAGCGTATCCATGATTAATTCAATTTGGAGGCACAGTTATGGCACAAGCACGTACACCAACACTTCATTTTCCTTCTCTCATAAGCATTTGTGCTCTTAATTTTGTAACCACAATTTGCACGTTTCCCTGAACAAAAATAAATCCGTGCAAGCCTTTGCTCTGACACTTGCTCAGCATTGAAACAAAACCCTATCCCAGCCAAAACCAGCACAACTGGGCACACAGGCTGCCCCATCCCACCCTTCTGCCATCAACAAGACAAGCAGGGGACACACAGGTAGGGTTACACCAGCCCCTGGTCCCCTTGAGCATTTTAGGATGGCAGCAAGTGTCTTGCCAGGACAAGCTCAGGCTGTTTGGTGCCATCACCAGCTGCCTGGTCACAGAAATCCCCTCCAGGAAGCATTAAGTATCACCCAGTAAAGGCAGGTGCTGCACAGAGCCCCTGGGTTGTCACAGATGCCCCCTTTGCAGTGTTTTACTGCAGTCCCCAAAAGCATATTCCCTCCTGCATGTAGAGCAAGGCACAGGAGCCACTAGTGCTCAGGGCCAGTCTTGGCCAGGGATCCTGCTGTGAGGGCCAACAATCCCCAAACCTTGCAGAGTCAGCCAAGAAAATCTGTTTTATTCCAGTTCAGCCACTCAGGGTGAGAGGCTCACAACCTCAGAGAGGCTTTAAATCCTTCCCAGGATCAAAAAAATCAGATCCAGCCGCAACATTTTGTGGCATGGCAAGTCAAACCCCTTTTCCAAGCACAAAGCAGAGGGAAGAGAGGCTTTTCTTTGCATTGTTTATTTTCTGAACAGCCTCCTTTGAGGCTGTTTGCTGACGCCCATCAGCATCTTGCACTGCACCACTGTTAGTGTAGAAACTGCTGTGCAAGTACAGCCGATCGCATGCCACTGTCAGGCAGGCATCATGGCCTCAGCACAGCCTGGAGAAAGCAAAATAGCTCAAAAAAAAGAGACAAAACTCATGCAACTAAGGTTTTAGAAAATGTTGATTATAGTGCATTTGAGAAACATTTTTGCAGCTGGGCAATTAAAGCCCATGACACAACACACTCACAAAGGCAAGATTACAGAGGTAACCTGGATTTTCCACATTTCCTTTTGCACACTTGGCAAAGTTACTTGTTACGGTGACAGCCAGGCTGCAGACTGCACAACCCAGAGATGGGTCTGCATGGCATGAACTTCTGATATAGCACAATAAAGTTTTCAGTAGCACACTTTTACAACTACTCCTTCTCAAATAGAAGTATTAGACTTCTAGAAAGCAGGTTCAGGAAGAAATAAAAGATTCTGAGACAAGAGCTTGTTTGTCAGTCATGGCAGGGGCAGAATTACATCTGTTTGAGGATTTTACAAGTAGAAACTATCCAACAACTGCTTGGAATTGGAAAAAATAGGCACAATCCTAAATAGAAAAAAAAAATCACTGAGAGATAAGGTAAACAAGAGTACATAGCTAACGTGATACACGGGATATCGCTGCCCTGAGTTTGTATGTTTATACATGCCTGTACACCCACAATCACTTTAGTATCCTGAAACAGCCGTAACAATTCAAAATCATTTAATAATAGGCTTTTTCTTTTTTTCCTCAGAACTGGAGTGTAACCTCTGAAGCCAAAGGTGAAGGAATAGAGTATCACCCATCCTGGGAATAATATACTGAGAATTGTTGATAAAGATCAGTCCAGTGATGCAGAGTTAGAAATCAGAGCATACCACAGAGAAACTCATGGTTTTCCTTCAGATGCTCTTTACACCCACTATACAAAGAGTTATGAATAACTTATAAAGTTATTAAATTTGGAGGTTAAATTGGGATGTTTGAGATGCTCTTAGGACAGGGCAACACCTGAACAAAGCTCAATGCCAAGCTTGCAGTGTGAACTTAAATGAGATTAATCCAAGTTTGAGGTTGAATCACTGAAGTGTTACCAGCTGCAGAGCAAACGCCTCCACCACAAGCTGAAGCATTTCCCCCTCATCTATTGCTTTGACTTCTGCAGCTGCTATTACCCTATTAAAAATTTTATATGTTATTCACACATTTCAGATCCCAAACCATGTTTCACTACACTGAATTTTAAATCACAGATACCTTTAGGACTATTAACATTTATCACTCTTACCATTTTACTAGCAATGCTGGCATTTCTCAAGCTAGTTGCAACTTGTGTAAGTAACCATATGTATTAAACACCACATACTTAATTTCTTTACTAACCTTTCAACAACACAGCAACATGCAAGTATAACTATAGTGAGTGCTGATGGGATTTATAACTGGATCCTGACTATAAATCATATTTTTATCAGCCTTAGAAACTTTTTGTTGCCTTTTTCATACTTCATTTTACAGGAATATGCACTATCTCCTCAGATCAGGAGGACCTATATTAAGGTACAGCTCTTACTACATGCCCCAAAAGATAACAGAGATTTAATTTTTTTCTCCCCTAAAAAAAAAGTAAACATTTAAGGACTCCAAAGAGCCATTTTGAAGCAAAGTTTGAGTCTTCTGTATTTGTGCTAAAATTTGAAAACTCCATACAAAGGGCTCGACCTCGCCTTGCTGAAACCAATGACATTTGTCACAGCAAGAGGATGGAGCCAACATGCTGGAAGCTGATCAAGGACACAGCCCAGGCTGACAAACTGCTCGATCATTAGCTCTTAATTTAAGCTTAGACCTCCTTTATAAGGCGAGTGGGTGAGAACAGCAAACAAAACCCACATCAATCACCATATCCACAGAGTTTCCAACTCCTATTTATAGTTTTCCTTTGAAATTGAAGAGAAAAATGCAAATCATCATGCCAAGGGGGAAAGAGAAGGAACAGACCATCTATAGGACTGTGAGCTGCTGCTTTATTTCCAGTGTGCTGCCCACCGCCCTCAGCTCTGCCACAAGATCAGGTTTTGACAATGGCCAGCTTTTCACAAATTCTCAAAGACTTTTCATTTGAATTTTATAGACAGCAAAAATAAAAAGCATTCAATGTCTAAGAGGTTTTAATTATTGGCAAGTTGTAGGCAAGTGATTTTTTTTTTTTTTCCTCCAATTTTTACATTATATCCTCCTGGCCTTCTCAGAAACTATGGGGTCTTTCTGGATGGTACCACCAGCAATTCTGAAGCTTCAAGAGCTTTGCTCTTGGTAAAAGAGGCCCTATTAATTACTGCCTTGTCTTTTTCTTCTCCTACTTGATATTTTTTTTTTTAAAACACTAAGTTAAAAGAAATCATGTCCAACATGCTAAGTAATCAATAAATAGCTATTTCAAAATGTCACATCCACAGCTAAATAACCATGACTAGCTTTCCAAAAAAAATTGGAAAAGTTCCAAATTTACCTTTTGGATTGTTTTCATGCCATCACCTGATGCAACAAATCACTAATACTTCACCTTCAAATCACTCATCTTCACCCCAAGCTCCACTGCCAACTTGAGCCATGTCATCAATTCTTATTGCTGCCTTCATCTCGTCATCTTGTTTAATTACCACCCTTCTTACTCACCCACTTGGTGCACTAATCCCCACCAGCTCATGTTTCTGCCCAACAGAAATAGGAAAGCAGTAAAGGAAATACATCAGGCCTTAACACTATAATACCTTTAAAATTTGTCAAAGGTTTTAGGTAACACTAGCTTATGCGGTACCACACAGGAAAACCCCAGACAATAACTAGCTTTGATTTTTAAAATGTACAGAAAAATACATTTATCTTACTTCACACTCATTTTCTATGCATTACACATTGGCTCAGACAGCTACTTGCCCATCAAACAAGGGTCTTTGTTTTAAAAGCCACCTTCCCGAAGGGATGTCCACCCTCAGTCTGCCACTGCCATTTGCTCAGTTTTCAGCCCTGGGCAAGTAATTCAGGGCCTTGGGTAATTTCAGACCTATTTATATTCCTTGGTATTTACCATCATTCCTATCATAACCATTTAAAATTAGAGTTTTAGCTCTTCACAGCTAACCAAGGTCTCCACGGCCTCGTAGGTCAGTACAGAGAGGAGCCCCAGCAATGCTCAGCCCTCAGATGGGATTTTTTGGGAGAGGTTGCCAGACTATATATCATTTTAACTCAGGCACCCAAAAACTGAATTGACAGTAAATGAGCACACACATCTGGAAGCTTTGTGCATTACACATGATGGTCGCTTACTTTTCTTTATAAACTAACTGAAGGTACAGGTCACAAAAGCCATTTGGAGTGTTAGAAGTGGTGCTAATTCAGTTTTGAAAATAAGTATCTAAAAATTATCCCATACAGGCAGAATGCTTTTGTGTTTATTTTTGTTGAACTCTGGCTGTTTTGTTAAGAATACAGCATTGAATGCTCAGACATCAGGTGAATGCCTGAATGTAGGGCCTGGTTTTTAAACCATGGACTCAGTGGCTCCTCAGCCAACTGTCTCCTGTAAATTTTGTAAAATTTACCATTTCTGTAGATTTTCCCCTTCACTTCAAATCAAAAAAAAAAAAGTCTGTGCCACTTACTCATCCCTGCAAACAAAAAATTGCCCATATTTCAGCTGATTGTGCTGAGAAGCCAAACTGGGGATTTATCTCAAGGATTAGAGAGCTATGAAGTAATAGATAATGGAAAACAAAATGTTGATTTTTATTATTCCACAAATACTCAGCTTATTTTCTGAATTTTCCAAGCAAGCTAAGGTGGAGTTGTGTTGTCTGCTGGCATGACTACAAACCAGCCTGAACCCAGCCTGGGCTGCAACAGGAGCAGCAGATGCCTTGGTCAGCTAACCAGTGCCACCGTATGGCAGAAGCTGAAATAGAGAAAGGTGCACAAAATAACTCATTTTAGGGTTTTCTGTCCAGGTAGCTTGCTGCAAATGTAGGCAGAGTGTTCTCAGTGTCTTCACCATGGCAAGGTCAAGGCAATGTCGTTTCTCCAGCCTCACCAGCTGCCACCTCAGATCAAGGGAAACACTTTCCCACACTCACATCTACTGGTACTCACCCAGCTTTTACAAGTTACATTTTTAAATTTCCCCTCATTTTATGGCATTCCTCTTTTTTCTTTTCTCATTTGTGACAACACAAGAAATGAAGAGCAAATGTTTCAGGTCCATCTACTCAGTCCTTTCCACTGTCTAACCCCATGAACGTCCCCCTGCCTGCCGAGCACAAACTTCAGCTTAATACCCACCCCTCCAAAGCATATTTACCACTTCAAAAAAAGACATTTACTTCAAAAACACTATACAAATACTTAAATATTTGCAAAATCTCAAATGCTACATCAAACAGGCCTATATATTTAATAAGTAAATACACATGTATACACATTTAGATTTGTAAGGCCACAAAAGACAGAGTTGCCCAGGTATTTTTCGCATAAAGCATAACTTAAAGCTGTCTCATTGAAGACATCGCATCTCATACATGCCTTGGTTGAAAATAAGTTGCTGAACGTAAGACCATTTTATTCTCAACTTAAACCAATAGATACATAGGACAAAAGAGAGCCCAGGCAAACACAAAGGCGTTGCATTCCACTTGTTGAAGTGAGGAGCCTTTTTTTTCTGGGTTGTTTTGTCTGTTTTGTTTTCTACCACAACTGGAAAAAATTACTGTTTTTTCTGAAGTCTTTCACTAATTTTAGATTTCACAGTAATACAAGCCATAACTCAAATGTTATGGAACCTCATTACTCAAAAGTTACCATAGGCTGTATATATTTATCATACTGTAGGTATGGTAGACTCTACTGTATACAAACATATAGGCTATATATACCTACACACAAACACAGTTTGATTACTCCCACATCCAAATAGCTTTCCTGAAGAAAAAAAACTTTAAAAAATTTCCTCTGGCAATCATTCCATCTTTTGCCTTGCTTGCACTTCATAGAGAACTCAGGACTCAGTGAAAAAAAATACACGAAACTTACTTCAGAAATCACAGCACTGGTTTGGGAAAAGACGATTTGCAACTGCAAGTGTTTCTTGTGGGTTCAAGCACTCACCTGAGAGATACTTGGTTGTAGATGTCTCCAACTCAATAAGCCAGCAACAGACTTGAATTTAGATACAACACCCTTTGCTTGTATCTACCTTCCATTCCATAAAAAAGACACAAAAATCACTACTGCATCCCAGGCTCTGCCTGCTCAGGGAGCAGAGCAGCATGTAACTCCCCAGTACCTAGGAGAGGAAGGAAGGAGAAATGATGCTGCCCTAAAATAGGATGAGATGCAGGTGCCCCACCAAGGTAATGCCAAACAGGAGTCAGATGGGTGTGGCTGGGTAGTTTGTCTAATGCAATCAGCCCACCTTCCTACTTTTGCTCTGAAATCCCTCATTCAAATAAAAGATTACATCCACCTGCCACAGAAGGTTTGATTATTAAGTTCATCCAAATAAGTCTTCTGGTAAAAACAGGAAGATTTACTCAAGTAATCATTACAGTTGATACAAGCTAAGGAAATGGTGCAGCATCTGAAAGCTATCACAAGAGATATGGTAGGGAATGGAAGTAGAGCTAATAGTGGCACAATTAGGGGGAGAGGACAAAGTAAAAGATAACATAATTCACTTTAAAGTAATGCTATTTCAATGTAGACTCCTAATGCTTCTTTAGAAAGTTTGAATGAGAGCTAAAACAAGTCTACTAGTTCAAAAATAGTTACTTGCTCAGGTGTGGCGTGTGAACAGGCTCCTGGGGCTATTTAATGCTGGTCCCAGTCACATTCTGTAATTGTTCTCCATAGATGTTCTTCCTGGGTGCGGTGGTGTGGCTGGAGCTCTACTGGGAAACTCCACTGGAAGAGTAACAGGCACAATTTCTTACCAGCAGTGGCTTTTTCTGCAATAATAGCAAAAAGAGGGAAAAAGAAATCATTGTTGTGATATTTTTTAATTTTAAGGTAAGCACTATCTTTGTTGTTACCTAGGAGTAGCTTTTATATAGCTATGTTTGTGTAATGAGTGCTACTTAGAGAACAAAGTAAAAGAAAAAACGTATATAATTTCATGCTAAATCTATTTAAGGATTTCAATTTAATCTTAGAGCATAAAGTAGCATATAAACTTAAGGTCATGAGAAAGCAGAGCCACGAGACGCCATCCAGTGGAAAAGCGTACACAAAATGGTGCTGTCTCTTGCCACAGAAGTTGGTTGTATGCTTACTATTCGCTTAAAATGTGCACATATCACTTTTTAACACACGTATGTGGCTGGTTTTAAAATGTTTTTCTTTCTACCAGGGAGGCAGTGCTTTAAATGATGTATTTATTTAGCTGCAAGATGGGGAATGGCCTACGGATAGAATTGAGTGATGTATCCTGGCCAAAATAAATAAGTGGTTTGATATTAAGTGGATCATAACTAATTCCCCCACAAAACTTGGGAAACTTTACCATAGGTGAGTTTTCCCCACAATTTGCACTTGGAGCAATGTCATTGCAGATACTGAAAGTCTTTATTTCAGTATTGCAGAGGCTGCTAGGAAAGGCTCAAAACCCACTGCTGGTCTCCTGTAAGCTTGAATAATGATTTAAAGCTGCTGAAGTTGAGTAGATATATTTACTCAATGCTTTCTACAGACACATCTGAGCAATTTGGGTGTCTCAAAGAGCAGAAAGCACCTGGTGAATTCGGTGTTTTTTCTTAAGGCAGCTCCTCTGAGTAAATGTCTCCAAGGAGAAACTCACAGGTTTTGTTTGACTTGGGAGAACTTGAAATGGTCATAGCAGAGCTTTCTAATGTAATGTTCTTTAAGAAATTCACATTTGTATGTTATCGTGGAGGTTAAATTTTCAAATACAGCAAATCAATATTTACTCTAAAATCCCATTTCACAAAAAAGCGGTACTGAAGATGGATCCTAAAAGCTTTTGGCAGGCTCAAGGCTTTTATGCCAAATAGCTGCAGGTGTCCACACTGGCCTTGATTGTTGTTGGTTGGGTTTGGGTCTTGTTTGTTTGTTTTAATTTACAAACTGATTCCTCTTGCTTTTAACTTGAATAACTTTGCCAGATAAGCAGAAAGCCACAGCCAGAAGAAGCAGAGCACAAATCGTGAGTGCCCTTCTGAATAGGGCAAGAAATGGGGTAAATGGCGGCAATCACAG
This sequence comes from Pampusana beccarii, assembly GCA_013399365.1. Lineage (NCBI taxonomy): Eukaryota > Metazoa > Chordata > Aves > Columbiformes > Columbidae > Pampusana > Pampusana beccarii. The sequence continues at coordinate 773,791 of VWYH01006601.1, read as the reverse complement.
CTACAGAGACTGAAATATAGGAAAAGGAGCTGGTGGTGGTTGGGAGAGCTGTTCTAGGGGGAGATTTGCCTCATATTGCAGCACGATGGGCACAATCTCCTCCCCAGAAAGGGATTTGGACCTCCAGGCTCCCTCTTTGTGGGGTTTACTACGAGGGCAGCCTGGCTCACCCAATCTCAAGGCTACTAGGAAAGAAGTCTGCTTGGGTGATACCGACTTTGGGGTGGAGAAAGATTTTGTGAGCGGTTTCAGTCCTGGGAGAATGTGTACAAATTTTAATTAGCATTTTCAGCATGTCCTCAGGACTTGAGATGGATACAGTTTCAATTAAAAAAAGCAAAGAGAAGTCTATCTCCACATGTGCTGTCACCAGAGCAGAGATTAGCCCTTATTTATGATCACTGAACATCTGTGGGTTGGGCATTCACAGCAGAGGTCCCTTGGCTCTGGAGCTTGTTATTGCTCTTCATGAGAAAGAGTCCAAATGTGCTGGTCTTCAGAGCATGGCGTGTGGACCATCCACTTCCCTCCGTCTTGTTTTGGGAAGATAATAATGGGAAATACAGTCAGTAAAGTGATCTCCCCAGGTGAGACCTGAATCAGAGTACTTGCAGAGGTTCGTTTTAGAAAGCAATCTCATCAGCATGGGGTCCTGCGTACAGAGTATGGTGTTGTGTAGTATGAAAAAATGGAGCATCTGTGCTGAACAGGACTGGAAAAACACCTTTTCAGTGTTTTTTTTTGGCCAACTGAAATGTTGGTGGGTGGTTCGTGAGCTGTAGTTTCAAAGTTGCAGTGGAAAAGAGGTTTATTCCCAGTTTACAGGCATCTGTTGTGCATAAGCAACAGTTTGGAAGAAAAACGTGTCTCTTATCCTAACCCCAAACTAGATGTGGGAAACATGAATGGGAAAACTAAAGTGATGTGTGTTCTTGGGTGGTGTTTATTCTTATTATTAATGCTTAAACTGAGTATGGATTTGAGTGGAAAAAAAATACCAGAGAAAAATTAAACGAAGAGAGAGACAAAGTGAAAATCTTACTGAATAAACGCATAATATTTTTTGCTTTTTCATGAGGTTTACTTCCTAGTATCTTGAACTAAATCTGAGTTCTTGTAACCTTTTTCTGTTACCATGGTATGGCCATAACTTGTTAGCCCATAACAGTTATGAAGCCCATACATTTAATGCTTCTCATTTTGTTGAGCGTGGAAAAAGCTATTTAATCACTTTGGTTTAAGTCAAAAGATCTACTTTCAGTGCTCGTTGCTGCTCTGTGAACTGTTTAACTCTTCTAATGCATGTTCAAGTGGAAAAAATAACAAGGTTAATCATTATTTTTAGAAGCATCATCTAAAAAATATTTCTTTCTGTTTATTCTGGACTTTTTTTTTACAACCATACATAATCTCAGCTACAGAATTAGTTCTTTGGTACAAGTAATGTGGATGAATGGCTTTTTTAAAAAGTTGAAGCATATATTTTGTATGGCTGCTTCTCAAGAGTTTAAAAGTTATGGCATTTCTCTGAGGTCTCAGAGCAATGTCAGAATGCATGTTATGGCTGTGTAATGTTGCTGAGGACAGAACATCATGGTTTCTTTCACACAGAAATTACTGAGACCAAGTGTTAAACATCTGGAGCTAATGCAAAAGTGTTTGTTGTATGCTGGTTGCTGTTGATACTTCTCAGGCTAATTCTGTGTGGTTTTGTGCTTTGTGGTGGGCAGTGAATGGTACAAAGATCCTAAGCCACCCTTACAGATTCGTCTAGACCTTTGTTACGCTTCTTTCTAAATTCTGCAGCACCAGTCTGTCTGACGTATATTGCTTTGTGTTCATTCTTGGTGAAATGCTGCCCTGCTGTCTCTTCTTTGCTTTCCACTTGTACCATGGAATTCTCTGCTTTCAGTATGTTGGCTTCCTCAACTGAATTTAGGTGTTAAAAGCCGTAAGTCACCACCTTCTGTGTTTAAAAGAAGGCAAGATTTGCATTGTTCATGTCTCTTGTGTTGTATGAAAGCTTTCAACCACTCCTTCATCACTTACAAAATGAAATTCATTTTTATAACAGTACAGAACTTTGAGCAGTTATTTGCCATGAGCTAGAGAATAGCAATTTTAATGAATAATAATGACAAACAAATCTTTCCAAACAATCCCCTATTTGTCAGTGGCAAAGCAAGTGTGAATTCAGGCAAACATGGTGAACATTTTTGCTTTGCCACCTAATGTATTTTTGTACCAAATAAAACTGCACCAATGAATTATTAATCTGGATAAAGTTAACAGTCTTTTTGCCCAGGCCAAATCCTAAATTTCTGGATCACTAATTTCTCTCTTCTATGTCTTGCCAGAAAGATAAGAAACATGTTGGCACAGGAGAAAAATTATTACTTGGACTTTTCTCCCAGCCAATTAATCTGTTTTCTATAAATGCAGTTTTAACTGGAAAATCCTGCTAAGTAAACAACAAGCAATATAAAAATAGCATTAGAACCAAACTAGTAATAAATGGCATTATTTTTTTATTAAATATCCTACAAATTTAAGCTGTTGACTCCAGCTGACAAGATGAGTTCAGGATGAAGCACGATAGTTTGTATCAATTCAATCCTGCACAGATCCCATAGTTGGGGTGATCAGATCTCCATGACCACATTACTGTTTGTTCATGCTCACAGACATAAATAATAATGAAGTAATTACCAACCTATTTTGCACTATACAACTAACTGAGCAATAATCTATCTGAGGAACAATTAATGTACGAACAAAACTACTGTTTCATAAGTATAACATTTGCTGTGCTGTTACATGCTAAGAGTGCAACAATGTTTTACCTAGTGAGCCTTTGTGATAAGCAATAACCACTGTTTTAACCTTCCTCTTGCACTTTAAAAAATACTTTTCCATTCTTGGCTTAAGAGAGCGCTAAGGATCGCTATTCTTGCCTTACCGAGGAGAAAACTGAGGAATGGCGTGATGAACTGAAGCATTTGGTGACTCGAGATGAGTGTTGCTTTGAGGTTTGGCGTGACTCCCTGGACGCTGTTGCCATGCTCCAATCGCCAGACTCTGCTGTGGGATTGATGGTTAATACAGCTGTAAGATTAATTACTAAAAAGATTCAGGGAGCTTAATTACAAATCTTAATTTTGAGGTGTGCGGTTTTCCTATGAGAGTGCTTCAGTTTTGAAAACAAGAGGCACAGAGCAAGGTCTTTTGGGCAAAATAATTGTGAAGATGTGTATTTTTCCTTTCAAGTGTGAGTTTAAGCAGGCACTGACTTGTTCTGCCACGCTCCTATAGGAAGGGCCCTGAATTTTTGACGGACTGTGTAACATGTAATAACTTTTCCACAGCAGGCCTTGCACCTGCTGTCAGTCAGCAGCGACATGGAGCCAAAGGTTGCCGGGCCTGGGGCGGCCAAATGAGGCTTCGCAGGCACGAAGGTGCCACAAGATCTCCTGAGGTGGCAATGGCGGGAGGGCGCCGGCAGCTCCGGTGTTGGTGCCCTCTCCCTCAGTCTGGGCCGCTGCTTGGGTTGGTGAGCCCCAAATTTTAGTCTGAGCTGGCTCCCAAGCCATCCAGGGGTCGCCACGGAGCTTTTTTTGCTACTTTTTACCTCAGCTTTCCCAGCAGGGCTCCGCTCGCCGCCGCCCGTCCCTCCTCAGCCGGCGGGGCTCCAGCAGGAGGCGCGCGCAGGCGCTCGCGCGAGGAATCGAAACCAAACCGCCGGCGCGCGAGCCAATCCCCTTCGATCTTACTGCGCGGCGGCCCGCCCTCCGCCGCTGCCGAGAGCCAATCGGGTGGCGTTTACCGGGGGGGTTCGACCTTTCCCGCCCACCGGCGCGATGTCGGCCGCCGTGAGCTGTGGACGCGCCGCGCGGGGCAGTTGGGCCGTTGGCGGCCGTTTTGCCGTGGGCGGCGGGGCCGCGGCGCGATGGCGGCCGCTGCGGCTGCCGGGCGGGTGCGTCCTGCGGCTGGTGCCCGCCCGCGGAGCTGCGGACAAGGCCGGGCCCTCCCGGGCGGTGACGGTGGAGGTGGGCGGCAGGTGAGCGGCTCTGAGGGGCGGGGGGGGCGTTCCGGGTGCTCCCCGCTCCCTCAGGCTGGGCTGAGTGGTGGCTCTCGGTACTGGTGGCTCTGGACAGGGGTCCCCACGGCCCCAGGAGGGCTGTCCGGGGTGGGGGTTAAACGGACGTGAGGAGAAGTGGTCACCGACACACAGGCCCTGTTCCTCAGTCATGGCAGGTGCGGAGCGGGTGTGTTTGTGTTTCCTTCCCTTTCCTGAATGGAAGAGAAGGGGCTGGAGCACAAGTGTGATGGGAGTGGCTGAGGGACCTGGGGGGTTCAGCCTGGAGAACAGGAGCTGAGGGAAGAGCTTCTGATCTCTGAACTGCCTGAAAGGAGCTTGGAGCCAGGGGGGGTCGGGCTCTGCTCTCAAGGAACAAGCGCCAGGACCAGAGGAAACAGCCTTAAGTTGCGCATGGGGAGGTTGAGGTTGGATCTTGGGAACAATTTCTCCCACAGAGGGCTGTCGGGTGTTGGAACAGGCTGCCCAGGGCAGTGGTGGAGTCACCATCCCTGGAGGCGTTTGAACAGATGGAGATGAGGTTCTCAGGGACATGGGGCAGTGCCAGGGGTGGGTTACACTTGGACTTTGTCCTCTTGAGGGTCTCTTCCAACCCAAATGGTTCTGTGATTCTTTGAATATTCAATAGCTGCGGTGGGAAAAGGTGTTTTGTGAGTGTGAGGGTACAGAAGGGATGTACTTGCCCTTTCTAAAGGCAAGATTCTACAACCCAACTTAAACCAGTGAGTGATTCATTTTCCAGTGTGAGCAAAGCATTTTGCCTCTAAGCCCAAGGTGTCACTTTAGGTGACATCTGATGTGGGTGCAAGTCTTTGCTTTAAGGTGAAAGAAGCAGGACGGTTGAGGCAAAAGCACATTAAAGTTAAGGGGATTTGGTCACTTTTGGTCGAAGAGTTTCAGTTTCCATGTCTATTGAAGATTTTTGTCTCTGATATGAAGTGAAGCCTGCATTCTGTACAGTTTGTGCTGTAAGTGAATGCAGAAGTTACTGAAAATTGGGGTTTGCCATGAGTAATAGATTATTTCTCTCCCATAGAAAGATGGAACTATCTTCTGGAAAACTGGCTAAGTTTGCTGATGGATCTGCTGTTGTTCAGGTAAAAAAAAAGTTTAAATTTATGCAACTTCGAAGTTTCTGGACATTGTTAGGACATTAGAGCCTATTAAAAGGAAACAGCCTCAAGTGGCAGTTTTTTTTCTAATGGATGTGCAGCTGTGTTTTGTAGGAAAAACGATTTTGTTTTAAAAGCAAAAATAATGGTGTGAAGCATGGATTTACGTAGTTGTTTTCTGCAAAGAATATGTGGAGTTTTAGTTGATGAATAACTTTAGGACTTCAGAAAATGGTTCCAGGCAATTTCAATATTTTTTTTTTCTAACCCAGCTAGGTGACACGGCAGTCATGGTCACAGCAGTCAGCAAAACTAAGCCTTCTGCATCTCAGTTTATGCCATTAGTGGTAAGTACTAACGTCAACATTAGTTTGTGGTAATCAGTGGTCACCTTAGCAGTAGGAATCATTAAATAGTGGAGGTCAAAATGCTGGAGGGAGTGAGGAATGTAAATATCAGACTCTACTGACCCTGGACTTACAGTAAGTCAATGATAAAATGGGTGAGGGAGGAGCAGTGGATGTTGTATACTCTACCTTGACTTCAGCAAAGCTTTCCACAAAAGCCTCATGAACTTTGTGTACCAGGTCAGCTGGATGATCCACCTCTGAGCAGGGGATTGGATTGTAGAGCACTGAGGTGTTTTTTTCAACCTGAGCTATTCTGTGGCTCTGAAATAAGTAATTGTTGTATTTAAGGATCGTTGTTTTGTTTTTAAAAGGTTGATTATCGTCAGAAAGCTGCTGCAGCAGGAAGAATTCCTACAAACTATCTAAGAAGAGAACTTGGTGCTACTGATAGAGAAATTCTTACAAGCAGAGTAATAGGTAGGCTAAAATATTTTATTTACAGCATGTTTTGTAATATCCTCCTGAATGTTTGAAAAGTCAGTAATTTATATTGCTATTTGCGGAGTTGATTGTTTCTGCGGTAATGTCAGAAGAAAACAAACTTGTAGTTTCTTTTTTATCAGTACTGATTTTTAAAATTATGTATCAGCTGGGGCTGTGTGCATAGTCCTTTATATATGACTGAATCTTGAGAAATCTTGTCACTTTCGTTAATATTAAGATCTCATCCTAGCTGCGGAGATGTTAGTTCTGCAGTTGCACAGAGGGCTGAGCTAAACTCTGAAATATAAGGAGGCAACTGTGCTGATTGGTATACAATCATTCTCTCCCTCTTGATGCTGCTTGAAAGGTCATCTTTGTTGTGGCTGTCTCCATTTATTAGTAAGATAACACCCTGAAATTCAATATTTATATAAAACTGATGTCAAATACATCAGCATTTTAGGACAGCAACAAAAAGAATTAGGAGAAGGAACAGCCTGGAAGACTCAGGGTGTTACACAGAGTCTTGTACGCTTCAGACTGAAATTAAATTAATAGGAAATGTGCACATCATGGAAATAATTCAAGATTTTGAACATACATGCTTTTGTTGCTTTGTTTGAGGACCATGTCCCTTCATTGAAGATATTTCTGGTGAAATACTATTTAATACGTTATTTGTATCCTAAAGAATAGAAGACTTTGAGTATTTTTACCTTGTGTTACCTGACAGCAGGTATGCTTGCCCAAATACCTCTTACTTTCCTCCGAGTGCTATTGAAATTTTAGAGTTGATTACATGTCATGCTAAATATCCTTCTGGGTTCTCTGCCTTTTCTCTTTCTTTGTGTTTGTTTTGGTCTCTCATTTCAACCATTTTGGCAGTTGCTTGTGGGGTTATTACAAGATAAACTGAATATTAATCACCGAAACCCAAATATATCTTAGAGTTTGATTATTTCTTTTGCAGATAGGTCAATCAGACCACTCTTTCCAGCAGGCTACTTTTATGATACACAGGTAGGTCATGCTCACTGCCCTTAACTATAGATACCTTCAGAATGGTAAACTTGGGTATGTCCAATGAAAATTTGACAGGATATCAGCACTGTTTTAAGACAAGCAATTGTCATTAGCATCCAGGAAGGGTTTACACTTCGAAAAAGAGTCTGATAGTGTAATGCTGCTTTGTAGTTGTTGTCTCCTCGTCTTAAATTATTTTTATTACATGCTAGTTTCCAAGTTTTGTTGTAGAGATACAGGAATAAAATTCAAGTATCCTCTGTACAACAGAGGAAAGAAAGGCTAGTGGTATATGTTATATGATATTATACATTAGTGGGGTTTTTGTGAGCCTTCTGGTTTAAATATCTGAAGAAACTTTTCATTTACAGTATAGGTTTCCGTAAATATGGGGAATGTTTTGTTTTATTGTCCTTAGCTTTGTATTGACAGCTAATAAAAATTTATAGGTCAAAATGATTCATTGTCTTTTATCTTATGCCAGATCCTTTGTAATCTTTTAGCAGTAGATGGTGTCAATGATCCTGATGTCCTGGCAATTAATGGAGGTGAGAGGACTGTTAAAGAATTTTTGCTTGTGTGTGATTTCATGTGATCCATTTTTTCTGATACAGATTCTTAATCTCTTCATTCTAGCTTCTGCAGCACTTGCATTATCTGATATCCCATGGAATGGTCCTATTGGTAAGTAAATATTTTGAAATTATGGATTATTTGAACATAACGGAAAACTCAGACCACAGTTCATGCTTTCTTTTTAACAAGAATCTGAATCTAAAGCACGCTACCTTTTGTTTCAAGTATTGGAAATAATTGGACAATAGATAGGATTATTGCACTTTTAAGGATTCTTTTCCTGGATGGAATATGCTTCTGGAAGGATTTAAAATCCAGAAATAGTTTAGCATAGAGACCAATAACTTATTTTTTTTCTTTAAAGAAACTTAGTCTTGAAAAGCACTGTTCAGAAAATAGCTAGATGAGAATATTTTTTTCCAGGAACTCAAGAAGAGCTTTATTTCATTGTTAGTATTTTTTGGGAATGATCTAGCTAAGAACAAATACTTAGCTGTATTTTTCTTTCACCTCCTTTTTTTTCTAGAAAACTTGTTCAAATGACTAGAAAAAAAACCCAATAGACTTTTACAGTCTTCTCTATAATGCTACTTGGCATTATACACCCTGCCCAGTAATACTACGCAAAAGAAATTCAGTAATAGGTAAATTTGCCTCACAGATTTGTTCTTAATATATAGCTAACAGGCTAATATTGTAAAATTAATCTGTATCTTTAATTATTTATTTTAATTGTGTAATTTTTAAAGTTAAATGACACCTTAAAGAACTACCTTGTAATAATATTTTTTCTGGATTTTCTGTGTAGGTGCAGTAAGGGTAGGATTGGTTGATGGAGAAACTATTATCAATCCCACTCGAAAACAGATGTCTTCTAGTGCTTTAAATTTGATTGTTGCTGGAGCTCCACAAAGTCAAGTTGGTAAGTAGGTGTTAATGTGTTGAGTCATTGAAAGTCATGTAGGGGCCTCTTTCCAGATATTTTCTTAATCTTTGGAACTTGTATTTTTACACAGTAGTAGGAATATACAACAGTAATAGGTTAGGTAAAGTAAAATCCATGATATTTGTGTAGTTTAATGTTGATCTTCATTTCCTCAGTTGAGTTAGATTGCTATTGAGCAATAAAATAGTGTTTTACTTAATTTTTTACTTTCCATTTATAGTTATGTTGGAAGCAACTGCTGAGAACATACTGCAACAAGACTTCTGTCATGCCGTCAAAGTAGGGATGAAGCACACCCAGCAAATCGTCCAGGGAATTCAACAATTAGTGAAAGAACAGGGTGTTGTCAAGAGAACTGTCCAGAAGTTATTTGTTGCTCCTGAAGAGATTGTGGAATGTGCAAAGAAGTAAGTTCAGAACAAAAAGTTTGATCTAAATTCTGTCAAGTGACTCAAAATGCTTATTTAATTATTATTTAATTTGATGAGCTCTTATCAGATAGTTTGGGGTTTTTGTTTAACAAAATAGCATGTTTTGAACGTTCAAAATTACTTTCTGCGTTTTCCATAGGAACTTATGAATGTGGCCTTCAGCTCTCTTGTTTTATACTTAGTAAGAAGGACAGGGCAAAGCAAATCCCCTGAAAACCCAGTGAAAGTATTTTAAATTCTTGTGCTGTTCTTGTGGGATCATGATGAGGGGAATCAGGATGTTGTTCTGGACGGGCCTTGCTGTGGAAGCAAGAACTCATTTCAGAGAGGTGGCAGGAAGGAGAGCTGGATCTAGTCATGTTTATAAATACCAGTCTAGTGTTTGCATGCTGCTAATGAGAATGACTTTTAGTCCTCAAAAGAAACGAATGTAACTGGTTTTTAAGCTGTGTTTTGAATTTTTTTTTTTTCCGAAAGACTGGCTTTTAACAAGATCTATGCGGTCTTCACAGATTCTAGCCACGATAAAGTAAGTAATTCCAATGTGATATACTTGGTTTTAGTATCGTAATGAAACTCTAGTAGGATTTAGTTCTTTAAGCTAGTGTTAATAAAAACTCTGCATATATTTGCAATAGTAACAATAAATTGTCCTGTAAATTTTTGTCTACCAGTATCTACCAGAATATTTGTTTGCAGTACATGGGGATGGGACTCCTTGTAAAAAGGGAGTCTCCATGGAGAAGATGAGGTGTAATGGGTACAAATTACTCCTGGGGAGATTCTGACTGGACATGAGGGAAATTTTTCATGATGAGAACAATCAGCCATTGGAATAATCTCCTCATGGAAGAATACCAACCTGGTACTCTATTATTGATCTTTGAATTTGTGTGACAATCCTCTTCCTTATTCCTTGAGTTCTACAGAATTTTAAACAAAACAAAAGCGCAACAACCCAAACCTCTTTTGTTATTCTGTCCCATAGAGTTAACTGGTTGCAAATCATGTGTTCTAGATTTCTAGAGATGAAGCCATTAACAAAATAAGGCTTGAAATAGAAGAACAGCTGAAAGGTATTTTTTTTTCTGCTTTCTCAATATTTAGGGAATGTTTAAATGGAGCTAGTGCTACTTAAAGTTACAGCATGCTCTTTGTTGGCTGAGCTACTGTAGTAAAAGTTTGTTAAAGCTGATTTTTCCCAACTTGTGAGGCAATTTCTTTTCTTATACCCAGAAAAATTTCCAGAGGCTGAGCCTTATGAGATCATGGAATCTTTCAATGTGGTTTCAAAAGAGATTTTTAGAAATCTTGTTCTGAATGAATATAGAAGGTAAGTATATTAAACTCCTGCTGAATGATATTTCTGCCAACTTTTTGTCCAAGTTGAAGTTCCATTGATCTCCTAATTTCTGCTTTTAACTTTAGGTGTGACGGGAGAGATTTGACTTCCCTCAGAGATATCAAATGTGAAGTGGACATGTTTAAAATGCTCCATGGATCAGCCTTATTTCAGAGAGGTCAAACGCAGGTAGTATCTTTAAACATCAGAAATTGCAAATTAATTTATCAAAAGTGGAAAGATTTGTATCTTTCATTTAAATGCAACATTTCTTTTTTTTCCACATTCAAATAAAAATAACTAGAAGACCGTTTAGATTTAATTAAATATATATGAGTCCATTAAGACAGTAGACAAGGCTTGGTTCCTTGCTACATGATCAGTACAGATGTTAGGATAACCTTCTAAGCATACATGCCCAGAAAGAGTCCCGTAAGCATTATTGTGTTCTGATGAATATCTAGTAACCAAATTTAGAAGCTGTGAGGACTCCTCTTGTTCAGTTCAGCTTGGCAGATTTGGGGCATTTTCATTTGCTTGAGTTTTATCTTTGGGGTGGTTCGAGAAGAAAGCTTTCCAGTTTAGGGTGGCTTAAAGTAGAATTGCTTATTAATAAGGTAAGTCCAAAATAATATTTTTCATCCCTCTGCGTAAACTTTTATGTTAAAGATACTTGTTGAAACAAAAGCTTTTTATGTAGATTATAATCGTGTTCATTTTTAGCAAAACGGGTGAGTCAGTTAATGGGTCATTGGTATGTAGGGCAGTGCTAAATTGTGCGTGTCCCGAGAAATGTTTTAAAAGGAACCTCATATGTAACCTGGACCAAATAGGGAAATTCTACCAAAAAAATTTGTGTTAATGATTTTTTTTTTTCCATCTTCTTTGCCAAAAGCGTCAGATGTTAGGTGGATTGAATTAAGATTGTACTCAAGATTGGGTCTCCTGTATTTTTATAGCTGTCAGACGTTGATCTGACTTACTACAGGGTGCATGAGTAGTTGCAAACAGTGATTTACTTCTTGGTGTTGTCCTCTCTTATCCCACAAAAAATATCACATGCTGCAATAAACAATCTTGCTCTTTTGCACAACACCAGCTGCATCTGGCTCTCAAATGAAGTCGTTTGGTTTCTCAGTGAACAAACTGTTCTAGGCTCTTACCAGGTTGCAAAGCGTTAAATTAGTATTTTTGAATGTGGTCACTTTTAAGATTTTATGGTCTTTACTGATTATGAGTGTGTTTGTGCAAGAAAGAGAAAAGAAAAAAGTTTGCGGAAGTGGCAGGTGATGGCATTATGTTTGTTGCTGAAATCATTCTTTTTGGTGGTTCATAAACAGAGTTGTGAGAGATGGAAGTGTTTATGAGCAGTTTATTTACCCTCTGTCTTTTTATTTTAGGTTCTCTGTACGGTTACATTTGACTCCATAGAATCAAGTGTAAAATCGGATCTTATCTCAACAGCAGTGAGGTATGTGTATCTTTTGGTGTTAGTGGTAAGAAGAGGGTGAGCAGTTAAGCACATTTGATAGAAGTTCCTTGAACTTCAACATGCATATATCTATTCATTAGGACTGAAAAAAGTGTAAAATCACAGTGAACTGTTTTCAAAACATCTTGGCAGTTATTTTTTGTTAAAGTGACATAGACATGTTTTTGAAATTGGAGAGTATTACAAGTAATATCCAGGCTGGTTTCAAGACAGAGAAAATAGAGAATTGCTCTTGAATCTGTAAAACCGTGACCCTATATCAAGTCTCTTCAAATAAAACAATTGATTAAAGTTGGTTCTGTCTTTGTTCCAAGTATTTATCATCACACTTTGAATTTAATGTGTATTCTGCTCATTTAGTCTATTTCTCACAAGTTTTGAAGGTTGGATGCACGTAGCCCATGAAGTGCTGTTCTGTTTGTCAAGTTTGGTTCGAATGGGAAGAAAAAAAAAAAAGGCAGATAATTGTGTGTTTTTCTCCAACTATTGTAAGACAGACATGTTTGGTTGCTCTTTTTTGACGTGGTCCTGTTTTTATTTAACAGTGGAATAAAAGATAAGAACTTTATGCTGCATTATGAGGTGAGAGCTTTACTGTGTCACAGCTTTCTGCATGATTCACAGAAGGGCTTCATGTCTTACTTTCAAAGGTGAAATTGGTCACTTCTAACGATATAAATTATCTCTAGATTTGCTAAAATTTATTAATTCTAATATGTGAATTTATACTGTAGTTTATGAACAAACTGCTGGTTTCCTAAAAAGCACTAGATAATTTGTAAATTGCCATTTTATATAGCCTTTTTAGTATCTTAACATTGTTTGCTCCTTAAGGGTGGATTATTACTGAAAGCAGGATTAACCTGCTCTATTATTTTTAGTAAACTCTATTAATATGTTCAGCTGAAGTGCTACACCAGTAGTAAATAAGTGCTTTTGCATCTTGGATCTCTCTCAGCCTTTGGAACTTGCCCAAAGTATTTCCTAGAGCCAACAGGCATATCTTGTTCCATTACCTGTGTGACAGAAACAAGATTTCCGATATGTTGTTTGACAAGTTTAATTGGAGTAAGCTCGGTGTGTTGTTTTTCAACTACCTTGCAACTGCTTTATTCTCTTTTGTTCTGTGGGAGTAAAACATTTACTAAACATTACCTGAACTGGTCCTGGTTTGCAAACTAAGTGACTGATAGAAGTCATGTGTTGGGTTTTTTTTTTTAATGATTATTTGTTTTTGCCTTGAGATACACCAAAACTTCGAATTTGTTTCTAAGTGTTTGTTTTCAAAATGAGGAAAAAACGCCCCTAGTTAATTTTCTGTATACATGTTTTTTACTTCATAGTTTCCTCCTTATGCAACTAATGAGATTGGCAAAGTTACCGGTATGAACAGAAGAGAGCTTGGACATGGTAAGTTCAGACTAGAGAATTCCCATGCTGTAAGTTTTAATATTTTTTGTCTGATTGTTTTTATTTATGGATCACTTGATTTTTATTTTTTTTTTTAACAGGTGCACTGGCAGAAAGAGCTTTGAAACCAATTATTCCCCAGGATTTCCCCTTCACAATACGAGTTACTTCTGAAGTCTTAGAGTCAAATGGTATTATGATTTTCTTCTTTTTAACCTCATGCTAGAGACTAAATTTGGTTCTTAAAAAAGCTTGAGTTTGAAAAACTGGAGTTGCAGGCATTTTAGGTAGTAGATTTCATTTTTAATCTTATTAATCTTGATAGTAAGTTAAGTTTCAAACTGTCATTGAAGAGTATCGCTAGCAATTTCTGTTTCAGATACTTCTGACCGATGTTTAATACTTTTTTCCCCTGTATTCTAACTTTAGGGTCCTCTTCAATGGCTTCTGCATGTGGTGGAAGTTTGGCACTAATGGACGCAGGTACAAAATATGGCACTTAGAAGAATAAACTACATATAATAATGTGTTATAGGATTTTGAAATGATCAAAGGTTATAAAAATGTTTTTATTTACTACTTAGGAGTTCCAGTATCAAGTGCAGTGGCAGGTGTAGCAGTAGGGCTCATTACCAAATGTGATCTGGAAAAAGGAGATATTGAGGACTATCGTTTGCTGACAGACATCCTGGTGAGCGTTTCTAGCATTGATGGGTTTATTTTTGCTTAATTTTGTAAAATACCCTCTGTGGCCTTCTTTCGTAACGTTTTACTCAGTTAATTCAGGAACATATGCTACTGGTAATATTGAATTTGTTTTATCTTCTCTGTTCTGTCTCCCAAACTCCTCCCTTATTTCAAAAAATCTCTATTAAATGTCTGGCCATGTATTTTTTTTTTTAAATTACTAAGTTATTTCTTTTAAGCTCTCATAAGTGTTGTCTTTCCAATTAATTTTGTCTTTTCTCTTGGGAGAAAGAGATTAATAATTCTTGAATACTTTAATTTACTGAAAAATACTATATATTGGATAGAGAATGAGCGATCAGCTGTGGATCTGCTGTTCAGAAGCTAGTCCATGAAAGCTCTAAATTTTTAAGGAGAGAAAGTACCAGTGTTAATCCTGAACAGCAAAATAAGGTTGAAGAAAAACATGTGTGAGTCTTGGAAGTAATTCCAAGGCTGCAGAAGTACTTTGTTGCTTATCAAAACATAGAATGTACTTTGATGAGACTTGGAATTGGGATGAAGTTACTCCAATTTTCTTTCTTTCTGCCTGTGCTGGTAGGGAATTGAAGATTACTATGGTGACATGGATTTCAAGATGGCAGGTACTAATAAAGGAATCACTGCCTTGCAGGTATTGTAACATTAAATCTCCCTGAAATGGAGCTCTGAGAATGTATCTAAAGACGCTTTCCTTACGTATTGATGTAATTTAATTCTTTTTGTATCAGGTTGATCTAAAACTGCCAGGAATACCAATAAAAATTGTAATGGAAGCTATTCAGCAAGCTACAGGTAGGGCTGTTGTTGTATTTGCACCCGCTTTATGATGCTAAATGATAAATTGTATTAAATTCTAAGTTTTATGAAACTGAATAATTATTTATTATATACTTTTTGTTCTCATTTTGGAAAAAAAAGCTGCTATCTTCAAAAAACTGCTCTGGTTTGGTTGTTTTGTCTGTTATACTTCAATACAGGCACTTGATGCAAAATAAGCAGCTCTTTGTGTGAGAGGAGAGCACTCAACCTCCAAAAAGCCAGACCCTTCTCAGCACACCTAAGTTTCCTATTATTTTATGTAGTGAAGGTGTCTGCTGCTCCTGGAGGTTACTTTGTATTAGAACAAAAATTGTGTGATACTAATAGTCAAGAGTTTAGTACCATGGATAACTTGTTTTGAAAAAATGCAATAAAATTAATGGCATAGGAGAGAGGGGAAGGAGAAAAAGAGAACTATCAGTGTAGAAGAATATATTAAATATTTACATACAGTATTTTGTATGTAAACCGTATATTTTGTATGTAAAACCATGTATTTTGTATGTAAAGCCACAGCAGTTTATAACATTTTTGTCATACTGTATTAGAGCTGTATGTGGCGAGTTCGGGGAAAAAGAGGTTTGCTGTGCACTGTGCAATAGATCAGTAAAACAAGTTGTTAGAAATAAGCTCCAAACTAACTTTAAAGTAACTTCAGACTAATTTTTAAATGTATCTTGAGCAGCGAGTTCTCAGAACTTAAATAAATGTTGGTGTCATCTCAGGGAGTTCACTGCCCTGTGAGTAACTAACACGGGTAGTAAAGGCTGAAGTGCAAATTTGTGCACCGAACCTCAGGATCGCTCTTGGCTGGTGAAAGCTGGGAGAGGGAGGACATGTCTGTTGTTAGGTAAATATGGAATGTGGTACCAAAACACCCAGGTGGGTTTGGACTGATGCACAAAGGTCCTATTACATGACTTTTCAGTTACCACAATAAATTCTCAAGTTAGATTTTATGAACAAGTGTTTACCTACTTTGTAACAAAAACTGCATAAATTTGTTTTAATCTTATACAAAATTCTGTTTTCCTTCCTTCTTGTCCCCCTGCCAACCTCTACAGCTGCAAAGAGGGAGATTTTACAAATTATGAACCAAACACTGGCAAAACCCAGACCTAACAGAAAAGAAAGTGGACCAGTTGTAGGTAATGTTAGTTCTATGTTGATAAGAATGCATATCTTTTGTAATTATCTTTATAATTATCGTTTTAACAGTAAGCTGCTAATTAAAACAGTTTTTTTTTAAATGAGTGCTGGTTATATGTTTCTGCACCTGCCCCTTGGGTTATTTTTTCTTTGGGTTTTCTGAGATGAGGTGTTTGGGGCTTTTTTGTATTGCTGTGTGGGGCAGCACTGTAATACTTCACTGTACGCCAGAAAACAGAATTAAACTGATGTGAAACTCTTAAAGTAGTTGTATTTTCATTTATTTTAGTACTGTGATCACATCAATGTTCAGCAAATAATACAGTAACTATAGAAGATTAAAACCTAAGTTAATGTGACTTATTTTTTGTGATGCTTTCAAGATTATTATACTTAGCATTTCAAAGTATTTTTAAATGTTCTTTCAGAAACTATTCATGTTCCATTATCAAAAAGGTTAAGATTTGTTGGTCCTGGGGCCTATAATTTGAAAAAACTTCAAGCACAGACTGGTAAGACACTCGCTTCCTGTGATAGTTTATGCTGATGTGTTATTAACTTCTCTGTATGAAAATTACTAGTGTGAGGTTTTAATGAGTGGATCTTGGTAGCACAGGCATTACCAGCACAGCTGTTGCTGAATCTTGTTGCTGTCTTTATGGCCCTGTAAGTAGCTAAACTTGAACTTCTCAAATTGTTCTGTAGACCAGCTCTGTAAACCTGACCACCTGTGCTTCAGCAGCAACCGCCTTATAAGTAGACAGGAAGAACTACGGAGAGAGAAGGGTCCTTTTAAATTTGCGCTTTATGCTGCACACTGCAAACCAGTGTTTGCATTTGTTTGCAGACTGGTTTAGTTGTTCCAAAGCTCAATACAAACCGAGTCTACTACTTCTTGGAAAGAGATGTGTGTTTTGAGGAACTCTGTGGAGCTCACTGTACAAGTGCTCACAGTTTGGCTTGCAGCAGGAATTCCCGGAAGTTCAGTGCACATGAGATAGTGTTTTTTGGGGCTTACTGGAGAGGCAATTAATTAAAGGTTCATCTAGGGGCAGTATTGCAGATAGCGTTGAATGATCATGTCAAGTCAAGCAAGTCTGATCATGAATATGCTGAAGTGCAGATCAAATCTGTGCAGCTGCTCTTCCTCTAAACTAAAGTGCTTTTTTTCCTGTGGTAAAGAGGGAACAACGAGCTCTTTCCTACAGTGCTCACGCTAGCATATGCTAGAAATCCAACTCACTCTCACATTATAGGAGTGATCTGTACTGAGTCTTAATCTGGTAGCGAATAGTGTGACCGAAGTTTCCTGACCTTGTTACTTTTCTTGGAATAAATGAATTTTCTTTGTTTACACAGTAGTTTGTCCTGCCTGGCCTTAAGTGCCAGATTCAAAGTTGATGCCTTTTTCACTACCATTTCCTAAATAGGGCAACTGATGCTCTATGCAAGTATTTCCTGAATGCAAATTGTCTGCTTGCTGCAACAGTAGCAATGATCACCTAAATCTTTTCCTTAAATTCTGTTTCCAAGGTGTAACTGTAAGTCAGCTGGATGAAGAGACATATTCTGTGTTTGCCCCCACACCCGGTGCTATGCATGAAGCAAGAGAATTTATCCATGAAATCTGCAAAGATGATGTAAGGACAGACTTCTGTTGTTAGCTTTCTTCAGTTTGCGTTTTGTGAATTTGTCTTACTGTTTTCTTTTTCTCCCCCTACAGCAGGAAGTTAATTTGGAATTTGGTGCAGTTTATACAGCCACGATAACTGAAATAAGGTATGAAAAGTGCTCCGAGTTGAAGTAGAAATGAGTTTTACAGAGCTATATTCCTGATGCCTAAATATCATGTAAAATAACCACTTATGCTGGTGACATTGGCAGCTGCATCATTCCTGATGTTTTCTGTTGAAAATATTATTCTGTTTCTTAATAAGACTGTTGTAAAACTTCAGGCCTTTTTTCATCTTTGTATCTGAGAGAGATGGTAGGAATTTGCTTTTTACTTTTTTGCAAGACAAATATTGGATTGAAATTACATGCACTTTCTGGATATATGCTGTCCTGAAATAAATTATTTCCATCCACTTTCAATTAAGGAAAAATGACTAGACATGTTGTTATTGATATAAGATTTTTTTTTTAAAGGCAGAAATAAAATCTTACTCATTAAAAGTTTCCTAATGTTTGTTTTGAGGGCAATATGCAGAGTAAAATACCTCCAGACATCTATCTGTGTACTTTGAAATAACCATGCTGTTTTCTGTGCAGAGATTCTGGAGTGATGGTAAAATTGTATCCAAACATGACACCCGTGTTACTTCATAATTCACAGCTTGATCAAAGAAAGGTAATACATGCTTAAACAAGTATCAACTAGACACTTCTACTTGGTTTTAATTTATTTTAGATTAGCAGCACCTTTTTGTTTAACCTCTGCTTGCCCAGTACTTAGTGATACAAACTAACTCTCTGCCTTCTACTGTCCCGCTGTTTCTGTTTTAGACACATCCCAAGTTCTTTAGATCTGCAATGCCCTTTCCCTGGAACATTTAGAACCTGTTGTTCGTCACATAGTGTTGAGCCAGGATGATTGTCTGAAGTGTAGCGTGACGAATCCCTAAAAGAAGGAACTTTTGTAGCTAACCTTGCAAAGTTAATCACACTGAATTTTATTTATTTTTTTTCTGAAAAACACTGTGTTCTAGATTAAACATCCTAGTGCCCTGGGATTAGAAGTTGGACAAGAAATTCAGGTAATTATTTTTTCACTTTAAAACGCTAACGAACTGCTGTTCATACTCTAGAATTTGAGTGAATTTTTTGTGTTTATGAAGAAAATACTTTGCCATACTGGGTTCCCTTTCTGTGCTGGTTAAAGGCCTTGATCATTTCAAATTCATTTTATTTGGTGTCATACTCTTGCTGTCTAGGCACCACATTAATTTGATGGAGCGATATAGGCTACGTGGTGTCTGTGGCTTCTCTAGCATCAAATTCAACCAAAAAAAAAAGCCACCAGTTTTCACAGAAAATACTATTTCCAGCTCTTTAAGTTGGTCAGTCTTAAAGTGGTTTGTTGTTTTAACAGGTTAAATACTTTGGACGTGATCCGACGGATGGTAGAATGAGGCTTTCACGTAAAATTCTCCAGTCACCAGCCACGACTGTGCTTAAAACCTTGACGGACAAAAACAGCATTGTTGTGGGAGGAACAGTTTCACAGTCGTCCTCTTCATCCCAGTGACAGGTAAGGCCACAGGAACAGCTCCATGTGACTCCATACTGCACTCTTTGCAACTGGTGTGAAGAATTGGATCAATCTGATTTTTGTATCATACGGTTACCCTTCAGAGGTGTGCAAATGCTGATGGTAAAATCAAGAGCAGTTACACAATGAGACTGGCAAATGGAAATGCGATGCACCAGTGATAATTTAAAGCAATCTGTAGCAATCTTCTGGGAATGATTCACGACACTAGAAGAAATTAAAATTCACTGAAGAATTTTTTTTTTTTAAGAAATGTTTCTTAATTTCATGCCTTGGTATAATTAGTTGGTTATGGAGTATTTTCTGTCTCTTTCAGGAAAAAAGGCGTGATAGTTCCTGGAAATACAAGTGACCTTTGCTAGAATCTGTAGATGTCTGCACAAGAATCTGCAGGTGGATGGTAGTGAATCATATTTTTTAAATAGACACTATTTGTGCTTAAAGGTGATGTAGAACTTCAAAGTCTTCAAATGGATTAAAAACTCTTTTAAATAGAAACAACCAATACTCTTATCTTGTGTAGCAAGGGTGAGATGAGAATCTAAGAACACGGAATTGTAGAGACTGAGGAGCAGATTACATTTCAGTGCTTAAGATTCTTTTCACTGTCATCTGAAAATAAAAATGTAAAGATGAGAAGTAAGTATTTAACAATTATTTCCTGGGAGAAGGAATTATCCTGGATACTTGGTTGAGAGGCACAGTTGGCCAAAGTTTTACTGACTTGTCAGTGTACAAGATTGAAATGTTGAGCAAAACATGAAGACTTGGAAGTGTCACCTCTAACGTGATGGACACTGTTTCAGATAAATACATCAATAACTGTCATAGGGTTCAGACTTGCTAAAATGCCTGAGCAGAAGGGGGACAGAACAAAGAACCTGGCTGAGACATCATCGTGTATTACCTAGGTTTGTTAACACTGAATTTTAAAGCATATAATTAAAACATTAAGATTAAAATAATTGCTTTGGATTAAACAATTGATGTGATAAATGTTTCCCCTAAAACACCCTCATTAAGAGCATTACAATTCCGCTCTTAATTATGTTCCATCAGTGGGTTCACTGGTCTGTCTTAGACTTTAAAACACTTCCCAGGAGCTCACAAGAACTGCTTATTTTTCTACTGTGAGGTACAGACTTTGAAAATCAAAGAGATGTCCCTTCTGATGCTACCACTTGTACGTAAACATGTAAAGAAAATCATCTTCCCACCTGATGACAAGTGGGCTCTGAACCTCCTGGAAGAAAAACCAAAGCACTGGGGAGAGGAGAAATGTGAATGTACAGTAAAAATGCTCTGCCTTTTTTTTTTTTAAATTCTAAGTTAAAATATTAAAGAAGAAAGAAATGACTGGCCTGCTTCTGTCTGTCTTTCATCATGTAAGAATGAAGAAGTTTTCCCTAGCAATCTTTTCCTCTTCTTTGAGGACTTTATTCTGTTATTTCTTAGTAAGAATTCTAATGCCCTTGCTTAATGTGGCTTAATTGACTGATATCTCGTTTGTTACATATCCTGGGTAGTGTTAATGAAATTATGTAGGCAAATGCTCAAGTCCTTACACTGAAGCTCAGATGTTTCCATTTCTTATCACTGTTCTCAGAAACTGACCTCCCCAATCTAAGTGGTTTTCCAAGGTTTAGCGTCTTTTATTGTGGAATAATTTCTGTAAGGCTCCTTTTTGTAGTAGAACAGATGGATGCTCTAGTTACTAAAATACTACATGAAATACTAACTTTAGAACCCTTTTTTTTAGCTAGCACATTACCAGTAAGATGCTTGCATTTGAATCTGCGAAAATCGATGATTTAGGAGCTGAAAGAGTCCCGTTCTTTCATGTAAAGGTATCGTCCCACCTGCAGTAACAGGAGTGTTAAAGGTTTGTGTTAGGTGGTGGTCTCAGTAAATCAACTATTGTAGTGCTGGGGGTTTTTCTGTTTGTTAGATGATAAAGTAGGAAAAAGACTCTTTATTTCCCTGTGGCAGAACCTGTACAGTCAACCTGCCTTTCTACACTTGTAACAAGTTTTAGGCCCTATGGGAAGGGATGGGGAAAAAAAATATATATATGCTTGGGAACTGTCTGGGAGGAGCACAAACCATCTGCTCCTACCTGAGGAGAGCAGCTCGATGGGAGCTGAGGACTGAGTCAGCGCGTGGTGCTCGGAGCGTTCCTGGAGGGAAGAGGAGGTGGCTCCGGGTGTCCCGGGCCACCCGAGAGCCCTCGGTGGTGGCACGTTGGGCTGTTGAGTCCCGGGTGGGATCAGCTCTGATCGGAGAGCAGGTAGGTTCACCGGGCTTGGGAGCAAGCTCAGCCCTAGCTGCTTTTTTTAATGTTTGAAATAATGATTTTTGTCTCTGCTGCCCCAGGTAATTAGCTTAATTGAAAGGAATTGCTTTGGAAAGCGAAGCTGGGGAGTTGCAGCATTACACCAGGTCAAGAGGGCCAGAAATACATTTGTTTGACTGAACTGAAATTTTCACGCAGGCACAAAGTGTCAGGAACTGGGCTGTCTTTATATGACAGCAATAAATATTACAAGTACTGTAATAAAAGCTGGTGTAATTGCACTTGTGGGATTACATGCCAGAGGGAATGATATGGTCTCTTAATTTCACTCCAAAAATTTTTCAGTGATTTAGGAATGAGTTGTCTGGTTTGCTTCTGAAAACAACGAAAGAATGAGAGCTCCTTACTGCTCCATATTGTGACATTTGATAACTTGCTCTGTCTGCAACCTAACCTAATGAAATGCTTTGTTTTGATGAGGAGCAGGGAACTCCTAACAGCTTTAGCTTGTTGCTTTATGACAATGTTGAGAGATGAGCCAATGGCAGGTGCAAAACCACAATGAAGAAGTGCTGCTTTGCTTTCTGTGAATCTTACAGCGCAGATTCCCATGTGTTGCTTCCCTCGTATTTACCCTGGTTTTAAATCAAATATTTAAGAACTGCTGAGACAAGTCTTGCATATCTTCTTCAGGCAAAGCGCCCCAGAATGGTCTTGCTTTTTGTTGGTATAGACGACAAGGTGATGCTGTGATTTCTAACACCCCAGGCTGTGATTCCTGGATGCTGTTCTGTGCAGAAAGGAGCCCCGTGTCCAAGGGAGTGCTGTCCGTGTGTGCTCTGGAGGGCATTTTTCCACAGCTTGTTGATTTCATGCCTGGAAAGGTCATGGATTTATTTCACAGCTTCAGCAGAGAAACAGTTTTTATGCCCGTTCTGGCTCATGCGTCTCCTACTCTTCCTGTAGCTGCTCACCACGATAGAGAAGAATTTGCTCCAGAATATTCTGCTGTGTTTTTTTGTTGTTCTGCATATCTGGAGAACTGCTGCGTTTAATCTTGAGTGGGAGAGGTCAGACTTAGTTTTATGCACTTGGTTTGAAGAGCTAAAGCGTGTGCGTGAAAGTCTTGCAGAGCGGGAGTTTGCGAGTGGCAGAGTCCTGAAGCAGCAATGTGTTGTGGCCATTTGGTTTTATGTTTCCTTTTGTGTATTTTCTTTTTATTGAGCTTTTACTCAGGCAGAAATGTGCCCGATGTGTAAGACCTTGAGGGGATCAGGCCACATAACGTGGAAAAAGCCACCAACGTGTAGCAGGGAAGGCTTGTGGGAACCCAGCTGTAAACTGCTCGATGTGACTCTCAAGCCATTGGTGCAACCGCTAATGTAAGGTGGCTTTTTGTACAGTGGCGGATCTTTTTGTATAGTGACGTATTCTGTAGTGAACTTTTTCTTTCTTTTAGTCTGGAACAAGGCTGAGCTCACAGCAGAGAAGCCCTGGTCTGGTAGGTAAGAGCTGTACCTGTGTAGCTGCTTTTGCTGAGAGGCAGGAGCTGGAGAAGTCTGGTTTAGTCTGGGAATAACAGAGCCGGGCCTAGGGAGCACTTGCCCTCCCCTCTGCCTTCCCCTCCTGAGACTCTTTCAAGCTTCTCCCCAGAGTCATCCCTGCTGTTTCACACACTCCGGCTTTGTGCACAGTTTTGTGTTCTTTTGCCCTATTCCCGTGCGAACACTGAAATGTAGTTATTTTTTACTATTATTCTTAGCACAGAGGAAGCGTGTAGCCGGTTTTGGTGTGGAAAGCAAAGTTTCACAGGCTCCACGACACCTGGCAAGCGATCTGCCTGAAATTGTAGTGTTTGTAAGAACTGATTAAGCATTTTCCTCTTATTGGGAGGTTTCACAGAATAATTCTCGTGTAGCCCAGCTTTTGAGCCTTCTCTGCCACGCAGCGCGCGTTTGTGTGCCCTGCCGAAGGCTTAGAAAGCGGCGGAGGAGCGATGCCGCGAATTCACCTTGTTGCTATTTTGTGATGCGAGGGGAAGCCTTTTCTCCCAATTCAACTCTGCGTGCTACAAGCTGTGTTTGTTACAGTTTACTCCGTAGCCCCGTGTGGGCACAGAGCCGTTTCCACACGCAGAAAGGGCGATGCTTGAAGGAAAAGGCTTTTTTCTGTGGGGCGCGGCGGTTCCCCGGCGCTGAGGCGGGAGCGCTCGCCGCTGAGGCCNCTGCCGTAGCCCCTGCGCGGGGAGCCCGTGCCCGGCGGGCGGCAGAGAAAGGCGGCGCGACTCGGGTTACAAGATGGCGGCGGCGCCGCGGTAGCTGCTGAGGCGGCGGAGCGGAGGCAGCGAGGGCCCGAGCCGGGGCGCCGCGTCGCCCTCTCGCCGTCCGGGAGCCATGGAAAGCGGCGCGGGAAAGGCCCCGCCGTGCCCCTGAGCGGCCCCGCTGCTCCCCCGCTCCGCCCTCGCTCCATCGGCCGCCCGGAGGCGGAGCGGGCCCGGGCCTGGGCCCGGCGCGGAGGCCCGAGGCCGGGGCTGCACCATGTCGGACACCCGCCGGCGGGTGAAGGTCTACACCCTCAACGAGGATCGGCAATGGGACGACAGGGGCACCGGGCACGTCTCCTCCACCTACGTGGAGCGGCTCAAGGGGATGTCGCTGCTGGTGCGCGCCGAGGCGGACGGTGAGAGCGTGGCCGGGGCGGCGCGGAGGCCTAGGCCGCCTGCCGGGCCTCGGACTGGGCCCGGGCCTCGTCCCCTTCCCCACCGCACCGGGCCTGGGCCTCAGCCTCCCCTCGCCCGGGCCGGGCTGCTGCTGCCTTCTCCCCTCCCCGTGCTCATCAGGGGAGCCCTCGGGAATTACTGGGGTTTCTCGTCTTTTTTTTGTGGTTCCCAAATTTCCTTCCCCCACACTCCACAGCAGGATTCACCCCCCTGGCCCTGGAGTTTCCCCTTCTGGTCGCCCCTAACAGGCTGCATCACCTTTGACTGAACAGAGGTGAAGTTGTTACATGTGGCGACATCTTGTTTGCTTTCAGGATGATTTTCTTGGCTTTCGAAGCGCTGTTTTCCTCTCCTTCTCGCTACTGTAAAAAGTTGTTTGTTTCCCCTAGGAATGCACTGATTGTATTCGAGTTGCATGGCGTTGCTTATGGTTTTTTGCGCTTTAAAGTCGCCTTAAGGGTCTCTTTTGGAGGGGGGAGGGTACGCGCTCACCACTTTGTTGGCCGACAGGTGCTAATGTGCTAAATAAACCACCTAAGACTGGTATAAATTACTCTGGAGCTGTTGCCAGGATACATACACTGCTTGCATACACAAGATAAAGTCCCTGGGTTTATAGTATCTCGATGATTCAATTCTGAAGGACGGCTGAAGGAAACAGAAGCAAATGACCCACGTGGCTTCAGTGGACAAAAATATTTTTTTATGCCGGGCAGCGTTACCTGCTGCAAATCTGTGTGGGTTTGCTACACGACATTTGCACGAGCTGGTTGTCGCACCAGGTGTCAGTAGAAAAAAAGCAGCTCTACAGAGGTTGGTCTAAATTAGAAGAGAAAAATATGTATTAATATGGATGTCGGTGTTGAATTTTGTCTTATCTGGCTTATTTTAGGAAATTGTATTAAAGGTGATGGTTTTCCTGGACTTTCTGGAGGATGTGGATTAAGTTGAGCACATGTTGACTGACACACGGGCGGTTGTTACAAGATACGTGGAGATGTTTCTTTTGTTAAAGTCAGTAAATATCTCTTCATACCTTTTCCAGGTTCTCTACTGTTAGAATCGAAGATAAATCCGAATACTGCGTATCAAAAACAGCAGGCAAGTATTATTGCTAGCCTTTTTTTCTTCTGATTACTGATGCTGAGGATTCGTTTTATGCTCAAGCTAACTGTGATTTTCAGGAGCAAATCGAAGCAGCGTGACGTGGATTGTCAGTGGTGTTTTTCAGAGAGGTGAAAAACTTACTTAGAAGCCCATAGAGACTGTAACACTTCACATTCTGGAAATTAAAATGTGTGTCTCCTAAAAAACCCTTTGGGATTTCAGGGTTTGAAGAGAATCTGTGCAATTTGGACAAATATTGAACTCATTACGGGAGAAATATGTAGAAATGTATACGTGTAACTTTTGTCTCTCATCCCAGGCTGTATGAAATAATTGCTGTATTAGGAAGGCAAAATTTTGGCCAGCTCTGTTACAGCATATTTACTTCTCGAGTTCTTTTTCTGGTAATAACAGGGAGGAATTTGGTTTTTGTGGGACTTCTTTCGTTGTTGCTGTTTAGGTTTTGTTTTAAACCTTGACAACTTCCCTTGTCCTAAGTAAAGCGACTAGTGTGGTGAGACTGACTTGCAGGAGTGCCTTTCCTGGGGAGCTGTGTTAATAACCCATTTTTATTTAATCTACTTTAAAAAATAGCTTACTAAATCTATTCTGCTTTTATTGCTTTGTCCTTTTTCTGCATTAATTTTTAGTCTGTCTGCTTACATTGTTCTTGTGGTTATTACTGTTTAGTTGGGGGTTTTTTCTGTTCCTTTGTTCTACAGTAGATTCTCCGTTCCTTTCATTCCGTGTTTTATACTGTTTTATCATGGTATCCAGAAGCATTTCACTACTAAGAAACAGTGATTTTGTGCTTCCTAAATCGCAAAGAGGCAAATCTTGTGTGTTTTGGATTTTTTTTTTTTTCAAACGGAAAGGTGACAAATTATGGCCATTTGAGGAAAGACGCTCTGTGAGCCCTCGAGCACAGGTTGGCTGACGTTGGCTTAGGAGCGAGTCAGAGCTTGGGCCCAGCTTTTCCAAAGCCTCTGTTTTCTGTGCTTTCCACTTGTCACTCGTTAGGTACTGGTGGGTTTAGGCAGACGACGGTCACTCGTTTCCTCGGGCAGCAGTGCTGAGGAGGGAGGACGGTTTTTATGGAGCTCTGCAGGGGTGTGAAGTGAAGAGCCTGGAACCGCTTCCTGTTCAGCAGAGGAAACCAATACAGAATGAACTACAAATGCAGATTGTGTTGCTGCAGAGCTTCAAATTGCTTCCTCCTGTAGGCTGTTTTCTGAAACTTCATAGAACTGATGATTTGAAAACTTAATTGGTAGTGACTTCAGTAGCTTTTGTTGCCATTTTTCTTGTGGCAGTCTTTGTAGGTTGTAGTTTTGACAAGCCCAGGCTGAGGTTTATTTTGGTTGACTTTTATTACCAATTCTAATGCTTTTCTGTCTTTGTGGCTGAAAGGTTTGCTTCACTGTTCACTCTTTTGAAGAAGTTTGGGTTTGGTTTGATCTTTTTTTTTTTTTTTTAAGAGGAGTAATGATTGCTGATATCTGGAGATAGGTTCTAGGTTTATCTAACCCCTGAAGTCACACAGCTTTTAGTTGACGGAGCTTTGCCCTCAAGTTTTACCTGTTTCCTCCTTAGCAGAGTAGCAAAAAGCAGACCTCAATGTAGCATTCCCGTCCTTTTCTCAGTTGATGAGATTTTAGCCTCATCTCTTAAAGATTGTAACATTCAAACCTGAGAGTTGCAGGAGCAGATACTATTTAAAAATGATGGAGAGATTTGGGCAAATACTTCAGTGAAGCAGAGGTGAAGTCAGATGGTCTTTCCTCAGTGTCCCTGCTTGGATGTTGAAGCCTGTTACCTACGTGGGCAGAAGACTCTGGCAGCTGCTTGTAGGTGAATGGCAGCAATTAATTGCAGATTTTCATTAAGGTGCTGATCATCTTGGGTTTGGGGAAAGCTGCGAGACGGTGCAGCTTGATGGGAAGGAAACGTGCCCTGCCTACGCATCTGTCTTCATGTAAATCACTTGCTTGGACTTACAGGTTGTCGCTTAAATTGTCATTTGCATAACAACGTTGTGCAAAAAAAAGAAAAGCAACTGCGTGGTAGTTGCTGTGCGTCAGTCTGTGACTCCCAACGTTACGCTGTTTGTGCTCAGCAGTGCTGTGACTATACTATAACTATACTGTAACTATAGTGGTATAAACAGGGCAGGCCTGGGATTCGCTTTCTCGAGTCGTGTTGGCGGTCACTGGCGTTCACACAGGATTCGATTCTTTCAAGGTGTTGGGTGTGCTATAATCCTGACTCCTTTCTCAACAGAAATAAGGCCTGGATTGGACACGAGTGCCAGGCTGCTTAGCATGAAACATAAAAGTATCTCTAATTGAGAGCCTGGAGAGTTTAGGTCCCCTGGGTTTTGGGGCAGAGGCTTTGAGAGCTCCCCACCTCCAGCGGCCACCGTGTTGGCGTTGGCCAAAGGGCAGGCTGGCTGTGCTCTGGAGCAGTTTACACAGTTGTTACCACACCCGTTTGCTGTTCCACCCTCTGCTTGAGGTTATTGTTCCCTGGCAAAGCTGGCAGAAGAGCGTGTCCTCGGTGAGAAATCACATGGATCCAGTCGTGTGCTTTGTTCCTTCACCTCCTCAGCAGGAATTTTTGGTTGCGTGGCTTAAGACTTGAAACTGCTACAGAAATCCTTGCTGTGCACTCCGCCTTCTGATGGTAACTCTGCTTTAGGTGCTCTGTCCATTTTCAGGTCCACAAACACTGTCTTTTGCACAGAGTTGCAACTGTGGCAGCAGAGCCATTTGCTTGAGGCAAACCCCGCGTTACTTGAGGGCAGGATTTCCCGGGTTTGCTGTTAGAGCCAGCCCGAGCAGTTCCCCAGGGCTGCTGCTCTTCGCCACTGCGCCATGTTCGCGTTAGATGTAGGAACCGATGCAGCTGAAATACCTGGTACGTGGTAGAAGTGCAGCTGAAGCGCTGGCTCTGAAGTGTACCTGTGAGATCCAGCCCTCTGTGAGCCGGGCTGAGGGCGGACAGCTGCAACCAAAACCCTCTCAGCTCGAGGGAGTTGCACCATTTGCGCACGTGAATTGGAGCCCAAAAGCGGGGAGGCTACCCAGTAATGTTGGTGACTGGAGGACAGAAGTGCAAGTGTAACGTAGGATGCTGTAGTATAAATAAACAACTCGTGTGAACAGCATTTAAACCGTAGTGCAATGAGCTTGGTTCTTTCCAGAAAAACTTAATTTCTGTAAAGGGATATGTAAAAATGAGAATGGAAAAAAAAAAACGAGCTTGTGTGAATGCTCTTGCTCTTTGTGTGGCCTGTGATTACGTTTTGGGAGAAGGAAGCTGATCTGTTAGTGGGCATTTATCAACAATGTTGCTGTAAGAGAAACATGTCATGCGAAACTGGTTTTTGTTGTTGTTAGGAAAAAAGTGCAAAGATAAAACCCCTGAAGTTTCCTCAAGTATGCGTGTTTGTTTGGGTTTAGTTGCTAAGCTTAAAGGTATCACTTGGAATATTTTGTTTGCACTAAAAGTGATGCGTAAGGTAAAGACTTCTAAGCCTTGATAAGCCCTGCAGTAAATGCAGGAAGTAAATTGCCTTATTGACCATTAAGCAAGTGTCCTAATAAAACCTCATTAAAAACCCTTTTTAGTCTATTCTGAAATTGCAGCCAATCTTCCAGATACATTGTGCAAGTGCACAGATGGAATTGAGAGAGACAGTAGTAACAGAAAAAAAACCACTTAAATGAAAATACTTGTTGTCAAGGTGTTTGTAACTTTAGTGAGAACTTAGGAGTTTTATATTACTCAGGCTGTATATCTTTTGATTCAGAAAATAATATTTTAACATTAGTTAAACATTATTTCTCACATTGCTAAGGCTGTATTAAATCCTTTCTGAGGAGGAAACTGTAATTTTTTTTTTTCTGCTGTATTAAATATGAAAAGACTTAAATTGTTATATTGTGGGCTTTCTTAATTACAACATATGCATTCCGTTTTCAAGACTGTTGGCTCGAAAGTATGTTACAGAAATGCTGTTATAAGTGTTCAGGATATGAAAAAAGTATATTTAAATATATAGTATGTAAGGTAGTCATAAAATAGCAAAAAAGAAAGGTGATGTCCCTTGTGGCGGAACAGGTGATGTAATATTTCAGTGGCTTATGTTCTTTTTCAAGAAGGGTAAGTTAATTACGATTATTTCTTCTTTAGACGTATCACTTAATGGAATAGAGACTAATATGCAGTGTAGACCTCTTTCAGAAACAGTGGCTTTTTTTGTCTTAAACAGGACACCCTGATTGTTTGGTCAGAAGCGGAAAACTATGATTTAGCACTGAGTTTCCAAGAAAAAGCTGGCTGTGATGAAATTTGGGAAAAAATCTGCCAGGTACAGTTAACTTGAAATATTCTGTTTCTTCCAGGTGTTTTACTGTCTTCTATGACTTCATGTATTTGTGCTTTAATTTTTAAACCTACTTGTAAATCAAGCACGTGTTCGCCATTATTTTCTGGGGCTTTTCTGTGCAAGATCTGAGGTCGCCACTGTTTAGAACACTAGTTGTTGTTTTCATAATTGAATTTCACGCTTTTGAACAATCGTTTTTTTTTCATCAAGGCCTAAGTCTTATTGACTATCCGTGTCATAAGGATATTTCAATCTTCATTGTTTTATTATGAAACAGTTTAGATTTTACATTTTCAACTTTGGAAGTAACAAATCAGTGGAGTTGCACCTGTGTGTATTTAAGTAACCTGGGCATTCATGTTGGAATTTATCGTAACCTCAGATTTTGAAATGATGCACTGTAAAGCTGTTAACTAAAGAAACACAGAACTTGGATTTCCCAGCAGCTTCCTTTGAAAAAAAACTAAGCAATTTAAATACATTCTTAATCTTAGCATGTTTAGGGGCATAGTGTCGTCTTGGCCAGGTCTGAAGTCCTGTTCTTGTCAGGAACTGATTTCAGTAACCACAAGTATATGTGTCTAATAAATAGTCTAGGGTTTAAATTGGTTTTAAATAGGGGCTGAGGTGATGGCCGGTCCGGGAGGGAGGTCTTCGTGTGACCAGTGTAAACCATGAGCCTTGGGCTCTTTTGTCGGACTCCAGAACTTGTCCCGCTTTGTCACAGAATCATTTGGGTTGGCAAAGACCCACAAGATGATCGAGTCCAACTGTTCACCTCCCATGGTCACTAAACCATGTCCCCAAGAACCTCAGACTCATTGTTGTTTGTGAGGGAGTTCACAACAGGAGGTTGTGGATTCTAGAACTGGCTCAATGGGGCAAAGAAAAGCAGGAGATTGATGAGCAGGATGGGGGAAGAAGGTAGAGGGGCGGAGTGGAAGGAAAGCGCAGAGTGGGGCACAGGCGCTTCCCTCGTGTTCAGTTTTGGTGTTCGTGATGGTTTCCTGCCTTTGTTCTTGGTCTTTTTATTATGTTTCAATTGATGTTGGTACTGCTGTGGGCTCTTACTATGAGTTCAAGGCTTCATACTCTTTTGTTTGAGACACCAAAAGGAGGTTTTGTTAGGCCCTTCTTTTCTTTTTATATTTTGTGCCTGTCTTCAAGGTGCTTCAGGCTTCTTGACTGCACAGGGGTTTGGTTTGGTTTGATTTTTTGACAAATGCATGGATGAGGATAGTGGTAGCAAGTGTAGAATTTGGAGGCAGCAAACTTGCTTTTCTGCACAGCTGGATGTTTTCCAGGCCGCTGAAGGTGTACAGGTGCTCATGCACTTGTTATTTCACTTATTGACTTATTTTTCTGTGTGTTTTGGGATGGGGCAGTAATTGTGTGCACTCTCTTCTAGGTTCAAGGTAAGGATCCCTCGGTGGAAGTCACGCAGGACCTCATTGAGTCGGAAGAGGAACATGTAGAAGAAATGCCCGAAACGAGTCCTTTGATCGACCTTCCCACTTGTGAACTCAACAAACTTGAAGAGATTGCTGACCTAGTTACCTCCGTTCTCTCCTCGCCCATCCGCAGAGAAAAGCTCGCGCTGGCCTTGGAGAATGAAGGCTACATTAAAAAACTCCTGCAGCTTTTCCAAGTCTGTGAGAATTTAGAGAACACCGAAGGCTTACATCATTTGTATGAAATTATTAGAGGGATTTTGTTCCTCAACAAAGCGACTCTGTTTGAGGTGATGTTTTCTGATGAGTGTATTATGGATGTTGTTGGATGCCTTGAGTACGATCCTTCTTTGGCTCAGCCAAAACGGCACAGGGAGTTCTTGACCAAAACGGCAAAATTTAAGGAGGTTATTCCTATAACAGACTCTGAACTCAGGCAAAAAATCCACCAGACTTACAGGGTACAGTATATTCAGGACATCATCTTGCCGACACCATCCGTTTTTGAAGAGAACTTTCTTTCTACCCTCACTTCCTTTATTTTCTTCAACAAAGTTGAGATTGTCAGTATGTTGCAGGTAAGTGGTTTTTCGTATGGTGTGGATGGATTATGGATAGATACCTCTAGCTGTAGCTTTGAAATTGATTACAGCTCTTTAACATGTTGTAAGTTCTCATTTGTGCTTTCGTTTGCATAATGTTTTGTGTGCTTCCCCTTGTTTCTGATACCTTTTGGGTTTTATTTTAAAAATCGTAAATTTCAGGTGCACATATTAATATATTTTTAACAGGTTGTAAACAGGTAGAGGTTCTTCTCCTCGATTCACAAGCAACACACACATTTTGAGCTGGTTTTGAATAGGTATTTAGGGAACAAGCAACTTTTTGTATTATATGTCAGGGACATTTGCAGCATCTTTAAAACAATTTCTGAGTCTGTGGTTCCAAAGAGCGTGTTCAGGACCATTCCTGCGATACTGCTGCTACTTTGTGGTACTAATTTCAAATGTTCATGTTGTAGTATGAAGTAAGGGGTTTTTTTCCTTCATACTGATATCCAGAAGTAATAATAAATAACCAACATGTTATTATGTCAGAAAACATACTCAATACGTGGTAGTCAGAAGCAGGCTTAAAAATTGAGCTGGGTGTGACAACCAAACAGGAGCGTGGAAGGAGCTTCGTGAAGAGCTGTGTGTGAACTTCATGGCGTTTGGGGTATTTCCAGTTCATATTTTTTGCGCAGACTAACGTAGCAAAATGTTTTTATTCTGTTTCTGATCCGTACGTTTGTGTAGAATAGGACGTGACAAAGCTGTTGGTGTTGTTATCAGTGTGGGTTCTCAGGGAGCAGTGAGGCTGTGGAAGGAGAGCGGTGCTGGAGAATGGGTGTTGCCATAAAGAATATTTCCATAGAATGCAATAGAGAACTGGAACAACATCAAAACTACAGAATTGCTTGACTAAGCTTTTGGGCTTCTTTCTACTTGGTTGAATAGCAGAAAGAAACTAAAAAGTAAATCCCACTGGCAAAATTGATGGCTTTGTATGTGAATAAATCTTTCCCTTTTTGTTCTTTTGCAAATATTACTTTTCTAAAACCAAATTGAGTATCGTTTTCCTGAGGGCACAGTCCTGCTTCCATTTAGAGATTTTTTTAACTGTATGAACTTCTTTATTTTTCATGTGAGTTTTACTGCGCTGAATATTTGTGCCTTAACAGAAAACTGATTTCTTGTTACCTCCAGTACTCGCTGAAGAAAGCTCTGAAATCTCTGACAGTTCTTTGCTACTCTCGGTCGCTGCCGTCTTGGCTGTAGTAGAGTGGGTTTGCCTCTCTCTTTTAAACACTGCGATCGAGACATGCGCGTTGATTTACAGGTTGTTGATGCCGTACCTCATTTGAGCTGCCTTGACGAACTAAGGAGGAGGAGAGATGTTCTTGTAGGAAAATTTACACAGTAGCATGAACTGGGAGTTCAGGGCTGTTGTCGCAGTTCCCGGGTGTGTAAATCAGCTTTTTGTTGTGGCCCAAGAACTCTAAAGCTCCTTTGGGTTTGGTGGACGCATCGGGAGTCTCATTACCCTAAATAACACTGGCAAAGCTCCCCAGGAGAGTGCGGTTTAGAGCGGTAACAGATTGCGTTTGCGGCAGTAAAGCTCCTTTGTGCGTGCGGTGGATCCCCGGGCTGCTGGCGCTGCGAGCGGCCGCCTGGGGCACGGAGAGCAAACGCACACCCGTCCTCTGCTCTGGGACGTCTCCTCTGCTCTGGGACGTCTCCTCTGCTCTGGTACGTCGGGCCCGCGCAGCCTCGTGCGCAGGACATCTCTCTGCTGCCAAGTGTGCTGCGCTGGGGATTTTCCAACCTCTCCGTTAGGGGCTGTGGTACGGTTATTTTATTTTTAACAGGCTTAATTAAGCTGTTAGAGCCAGCAAAGCTTGGAATAAACTGCTAAGTCTCTGTGTTTTGCACTGCTGGTGATTCCAGGTATGGTTTGCTTGTAAAGCGTTTCTTTTCTCCACATCTTAAAATTTTTAGGGGGAAAAAAAAAAAATTATGCGAGCTTTTGGCTGGCATTCCTGTAGCTGTAAAAATTCTATATTATGTTAGTCTAATAAAGCGCACAGATTTTAGTGCCAGCACACAGAAACATAGAGAACTAAGCACCTTCCACCTTGTGCAATGTAATGTTGACATACATTTATTGGAATGTTGCTATTACGTTCACGTTTGTTCAATGTGTAAGTAAACTTTATAGAGCTGAATCAGTACAGCGATGCGTAATTCTGTAATGCTGTAGCATAACATCACTATTTGCTTTAGGATTTGTATTGTATTGAAAAGGTAACAGAGGCGTGTGATTTGGGAGAACGCCAACACTTTTCCACATGAAGGAGAGCAGGGAAATCAATGTACAGAGAGGGCGGGAGGTGCCAGACAGCTGAGGAATGATGGTGGTCACGCTGGTTTTCTTGTATCTGTTGAGTATTAAGTGATGGTGTAACTGAAATGCTTAATGAAAAGTGGAATGTTGTCCTCTATGTAGTTAAAAATAAGTATCTCTTGGTAGTGAAAAGCAAATAATAATAAAAAAGTTTTCCAGACTGGAAAAGCTGAACTTCCTGCAGGCAGGGGAGCTTATTTTGAGAACACGGTTAACGTGGATGTGATGCGGCAGCTTGTGCCATGTTATCTCGTCACCAGCACGTTTGCAGTGCTGCAGATCCAACCTGGGGCCCTGCTGTGGTGTCAGCAGTGCTGTAAACCACGGCAGAGGAAGGGCCACGACCCGCTCTGTTCTGCAGCCGTGGCTCGGTGCTCCCCGGCCCTGTTCTGCTGCAGAGCCAGGGCTGAACAGCACCCGGGGAATGTCCCCCCGTGGGGACTCCTGCGGTTCCCTTTTTGTGATAAAATGGAGGTGTGCAGAAAGGAGGAGGGAAAAAAAAGCTCATCTACCAAATCTACTAATGCATATTTTGTTTGTTGGTTTTGTTTTGCTTTGTTTTTTCTAATGATTGAGCAAGTAATTAAACACTGTAGTTAAGCTTCCATTAAGTTTGACTTTTTATAGTGTGGGAGCCCATAAAGGTCAGTGTTTTAACTTTGAAGATGCATCCGTGTTAAGCCGTGTTCTTCTTATGTGTTACGCAGGAAGATGAGAAATTTTTGTCCGAAGTTTTTGCACAATTAACAGATGAAGCTACAGATGATGACAAACGATGTGAACTGGTGAGTGGTTTGGGGGTCCTTTGAATGCTGTAAACTCTGGAGATTAAGTAGAAATACGGAAACTGTTGTGCCGGTTCTGCAGTCACTGAGGTATTTCTGTAACCCTGGGATCGTTTCCAGTGTAGCTCAGTCCCCATTTATGTACTCGCTAGCAAAGTATTTCTTGCAAAGTAAGTTCTGATTTATTTGTTCTAAATAATTATTTCATTGCTGAGGACGTACTAGCGCAAAGCTGACATTCTAAACTTAAAGCTGTGCCTTCTTCCAGATTTTCAACATACCATATCACTGACATTTGTCATACAAACACTGCTTTTGTCACTGTGCTTTACTCATTCAAAAATATCTCTCAGGGCCTGTGATTGAGGATTACTAGTAATCTCTTAATATACAAACATGATGTATCCTTGAATATGTTTATCTGCCTTGTGAAAATCTTGCATTCAACAAGGGAAGCATCTTTGTTCTTTCAAACCAAAGGCACCCGCACAAGACTGTAAATACGTCATGTGTTAGATGTGAGAAAACAGCCACAAGGTGACCGTGTTTCTTTCTGAGGTGAATTTCAGCCTCTTCAGTTTTTTTTGTTTTCGCTTTGTTTTGCTTTCCTTTGTTGTTGAAGGTTCGAGGAGACAGGACTAGAACAATACCATTTCCTAGGAACATACACCCCAGCTGCTACATAAACCCTAATAGCAATTGTAAGAGTTTCTTACTTTCAGAGACTTTTCTGAATCAAATCCACCTGAAGTTATTTTTTCCTATATGATAGGTTAACTTTTTCAAGGAATTCTGCGCATTTTCTCAGACGTTACAACCTCAGAACAGAGATGCGTTTTTCAAAACTTTGGCAAAGTTGGGAATTCTTCCAGCTCTTGAAATTGTAATGGTAAGTGAAAACTTAGAGTTGATTTTAATAAGAGCAGAAAACCTCGCAGCCATCGAGCCGGTTTTTCTGATCCGCTAAGCACCTTCGTGTAGGTTCCCCTGGGCAGTTTGCTCTGCTGGAAGGTGAAGTTTATTGAAGGTCCAGGATCCCAAAGATGTCCCGTTTCAGAAGCAGCCTGACTTTAGGGCTGTTAGTATTTCTACCTTGCATGATGGTGAACAGAGTCCTTTTGACAACCCAGTGTCAAAATTGAAATGTATTCTTTTTTTATGTGGCAGCTTGATTTTTTTTTTTTCCCTATTGTTGGAACGCTGCCAAAGAAGTATTTTTAGATAATCTTGAACTGTGAGCTTGTTGCTATCCGAAAGATCACTTAATCCTGTCTTTTCAGAGGTATAAAGCAGATTAATCCATCCTGATCAGCAATGTGAACACAGAAGTGTTTTCACTCCTCTGGTTGAAGCAGCTGTTGCTGCCTGACCACTGCAGTTCATGTCAGTGCTGTCGTTACTCAGAAACCATAAATTCGAGGGGTTATATATTCTAGAGTAACAACCTGTGGAGTTACTGAAGGGCATTGACTGTTATGGAAACATAAAAGTCTTAGAGATGCTCAGTGATGAGATGAACTCTAATCTCATTATTCTTTTCTGGGACTAGACCAGTCCAGATACTTCACGTTATGTTAGTATTTTAGGCTTAGAAATCGTACAGTTACCAGAGAAAATTGCATGCCTTAAGGAAAACTATTAATTCGTGTTGCCTGAAAGTGAATTCAGAAACTTTTGTACAAATTGATTTGTGTGGTTGATCCTTTTGTACAAAACCATTAAACTCTGGATAGCAGGTACAGAATACCTGTGTCTTAAATACTGTAGCAAGTAACACCATATATGTGTTTTCTGCCTAAATAAGGCTATCAAATTCACAGAAATCCTTGCCTTCTTTTTGAAGGAGGGAAATACTGGGGAAAAGATTTTGCTCTGTTGTATTTTTTTCCTGTAACCGTGTTACTGCATCTCTCATAGAAACTTTTGTAATAAAGTGTTCTCAAGACTTCTAACTCCCTGTTCTTTGCAGCTTTACTTGATAATAATACAAAACTTGATGCACTCTAATAAATTGACTTTTTTTTTTAATTAGGGAATGGATGATCTGCAAGTTAGATCTGCTGCTACAGATATATTTTCTTATCTAGTAGAATTTAGTCCATCCATGGTCCGAGAATTTGTAATGCAAGAGGCCCAGCAGAGTGATGATGTGAGTACAAGTGGTTTGGAGTTTGTCAAATACGCTCATTTTAGAGCAGACGGGGAAAAACCAGCAGAACAAACCTCGCCAGCGTTTGGAGAACAGCCCAGAAATGTAGACAGTAGAAACATGGGAAAAAGCGGGTGTGAGCTGTGAGCTCTGCCCAACAGGGATGTCGGGCGAGGAGCCTTGTCCTTGACCACCTGCAGCGTCTGGGAGATCGAGAGCTGCGTTCAGTTTCACTGGGGTTTTACTGGGAAAATCGTGGCGCTGTTGAAAGTGCCTGACGGGTGTGCTTCTCCGGTTGGTTTGTTGCAGGATATCCTCCTCATCAACGTGGTCATCGAGCAGATGATCTGCGACACCGACCCCGAGCTGGGGGGCGCTGTGCAGCTCATGGGGCTTCTGCGAACCCTCATCGACCCGGAGAACATGTTGGCCACGGCTAATGTAAGAACACGGCAGGGGGGAAAGGCACTTCCCTGGCCCAGCAAAATTAAAAGCCTCGTGTTTAGTGTGGTTACTGTGGTTGGAGGCTTAAAAAAAGATATTTTTATTCTTTTTTGACAATGTTGTGTATGGTCTGATACTGAACTTAAACAAGCTAAACAATAAGCTAACATTTCCGTTAATTAACTTTTGATAATAAAGGCGTGGTATTGTGCAAGTATTTATTAAGCTCAGCAGCCCTGTGCTTCAATGAAGTTGTGTATTTGCATCCATTGGGGGTTGGCGATAGGTTGGTTGGTTTCATGTTTCTCAGATCTTTTCCCAAAATAAAAAAATAAATCTTATTTGAGTGAAGACGAAGGTGCAGGACCAACCAGAAAGATACAGGCAGACCTGAGGGAGTTGCCAGAGTTATTTGTAGGCTGGCTTTTATGCTGCTACTCTTTCTCATTTAAAAACAAGTATACAAATGTGAGTATCTAATAAAGTTGTATTTGTTTTAGAAAACGGAAAAAAGCGAATTTCTCAATTTCTTCTACAACCATTGTATGCACGTTCTTACTGCACCACTTCTGGCTAATACAGCAGACGATAAATGTGAAAAAGGTAATAGTAATACTCATTTTTATTTTTTCCCTGCCCCTTTAAGTCTTGTAATGTTTTCACGTGACTTGCAGTCCCGGTAACAGCGATAAGGCTGTGGAGCGAATGCGTGTCTCCTTGATGTGTAACGTTAATTTTATGCCAGTTTCACTAGTACAATTTTCAGGACTATTTGCTGTAAAGCAGAGAGTGTTTAGTTCACGGGTACTTTTTTTGAAAGTTGGCAGAAATGCTGTGATCGGCGGTTCCAGGACTCCAGGGTGTGCCCAGGTGATTAACTCCAAAGACTCGTTTTCACTTGGCTGTGGCACAGAAATGCTGAAAGAAATCTGTTGGGAGAAATACACCTCGGAGCTCCTTGAGCTTGTTTCTGCCTTTATTTTTCCGTGTAACGGTACAGGAATTGCAAACCTCCATTTGGCGCAGTGCAAGTGACACTCACTAGTTTGTCTCTAGTGCTTCACAAACAGAAATTTAACATCGTTACAGCCTCTTGAGGCAGACGTTTTTCTGAGTGCTCTTTCAAGAGATTAAATCAAACCAATACATATTGGGTAAAAATATTATTTTCATCTTACCGATCTCATATTAAGTCAAAAAAATAAATGTTTTATGCATTTGATATGCAAATAAAATTGGTGGAATATCCACAGTACTCGTAGTATTTGAAAAAGTTAGAATAGGCACTTTCTCTTAGTCTAGGTAGGAAAAAAGTTCCCAAGTACTTGTGTATTTTCGCCGAGTTGAACTGGACCGTTGGTAATGTAAGCGGAATAGAGCGGTCTGCCTGGCGAGCGTCCCTGCTGCCTGCTCGTGGCCCTACAGCGTGCGGAAACTTTGGATTAGGTGCAAAGTTTGAACAGCTGGTACAGTGGATTGTTTATCCCCATCTTCTAAATATTTATAGTGCTCTGAAAGCCTCCTTCTGATTTTTGTTTGTGTTTTCTGTTTATCAGATGCAGTGGTTGGGTCCACTAAGAGTAACACGATTTGTCCTGGTAAGTTTTAATCGACCTTGAGTTTTGAAACTTGTCTTCTAGGCTGTGTATGGCGGGGTTTGTTTTTGTAACCTAAAACCATTAATTTTTCCTGTAGATAATTATCAAACGGCACAACTACTAGCCTTAATTTTGGAGCTGCTTACTTTTTGCGTGGAACACCACACGTATCACATCAAGAATTACATTATGAACAAAGATTTGCTGAGGAGAGTCCTGGTCTTGATGAATTCCAAACACACTTTTCTGGCCTTGTGTGAGTATGACCTGCTGTGATTTCCTTCTTCAGGGCTTTGTCTGCAGCGTGTGCAATGTGTCCGAGTACTGGAGCGTACATAAATTCAGCATTTCTGTTAATTTCCAATTTATTGTTGTCTGGCTCTTTAGTAATTTTGAGAAAGGTAGATGATGTCTGTTTATGGTGGGAGGAGAATTGTTGTCTGTTTTGAAGCCCACAGTGATGCTTTCAGGTCTTCCTGACAATACGGCTCGTTTGTGAGCAGCTTTCTGGTCTGCTCTCCGTGGAAATACTGACATTTCTTCATAGCGTCATAAATCTGGTGCTCCTTGTGGAGAGCGGAGGAAATGGTGCCACCTGCGGCGTTTAAAGAGCCGGGGCTGGTTCTGGGAGGCACACACAGGAGTGAGCTGGTCGTTCAACTTCACGTGTGCTCGAGTTTACCGTGTCTGTATTTCAAAACAAAATTAATGGACGCGATCGCATTGTGATGTGCAGGGAAGTTGGAGAAGGAAGGAAAGGTTACCTGGCAGCAAATGTGTCGGCTTGAACTTCCAGAAAGTGCTTTTTAATGCTCTTGGGTTGGGGATGCGCCTTCCTCCCAGTAACATGGGGTTTTTTCAGTTCTTTCCAAGCAAAGCAGATTGCAGCCTTGGCATGTAGTTATTAAATTCCTTAATTTCTTTCTCTCTACAGGTGCCCTTCGCTTTATGAGGAGGATAATTGGCCTAAAAGATGAATTTTATAACCGTTATATCACCAAGGGAAACCTATTTGAGCCCGTTATAAATGCCCTGTTGGACAACGGCACAAGGTACAACCTGCTCAACTCGGCGGTGATCGAGCTCTTTGAGTTCATCCGGGTGGTAAGTTCAGCATCTCGGGTGGAAATACAACACGTCAATATTTCATGGGAAATAGTGCATCACTGCTTAAAACCACAAGCTCAAAATAAGGCTGGGTGAGTGTCCTGTGGGTGAAAGTCTTCTCAGTGGTTGAATGTATTGTTGCTGGACCAAACTTTGAGGGGAGGAATTAAGTGAAATATGTTCCATGTGAGTAAATCTGGGTTTTATTCAGTCTAAATGAGACTGATTTGACTGTGAATGTGAATGGTCGCTGTCCTTTAAAGCCCCACTCAGGTGCTTTTTTAGTGTCAGCTTTGAACTGGCAGCTTTTCTGCTGTCTCTCAAAGGCTTCAGCCCAACGAGAAAGCATCGTGGGTTCATCAAACCACCACAAACAATTGGGACAGTACTGAGTCTCCTGTCCAGTTATGTGGGAGATTTAATTTCTAGGTTTCAGCTTTTTTATTAAAGAAAAATCCGATGGCTTCACATTTGTTCTTTACAGTAGTGTTTTGACTCTGGCCAGTCGGCTCCTTTTAAAACTAACCTCTAAAGCTTTCTGAACTTCTGCGTGTTAATATTTGAGACTGAAATACTGTTTTGTTCTTGTGCAGGAAGATATTAAGTCCCTTATTGCACATATAGTTGAAAACTTTTATAATGCACTTGAATCTATCGAATATGTTCAGACATTCAAGGGACTGAAGACGAAATATGAGCAAGAAAAAGACCGACAAACCCAGAAACTGAGCAGGTACGACCCAGTTTATATATCCTGAGGCTTTTATTGAACGCCGTGATGTGGTCTCTGCTTCCTGCAGGTTGTTTTTTCTTTCCTAGAGGGGACAAAAAGCAGAGGGCTGGGATTGTTGGGGTTTTTTCAGTCTTGATGAAAACTTGTTCAGTTAGAGCAGTCCCCGTCTGGCTTTCCTTGTGCCCTGGTGTAGCACAGCTCATATGCGTCAGGATATTAAATTCTCAACTGCGCTGAATGCGCTTGGAGGCGTCAGGAGCCGCTTGTGACCCTGGCTGCGTTCTGTCTCTTCCAGCGTTCCATCCATCCTGCGCAGCAATCGATTCCGCAGAGACGCGAGAGCCTTGGAGGAGGATGAGGAGATGTGGTTCAACGAAGACGAAGAGGAGGAAGGGGAAGCTGTTGTACCTCCGGTTGAGAAGTCGAAACAGGAGGATGATTTTCCAGATAGCTATGAAAAATTTATGGAAACTAAAAAAGGTATTAACTCCGTTTCAGCTTGTCAGCGCTGGAAGTGCTCGGTGTCAATATGTGGAGTAGCATGTAAAAAGTAGCATGTGCTCTGGATCATAAGCAGGAGTTGGGGTGTTCCATGAAATCAAGTAATGAACTACTAGCATGTCTCTGCAAGCTAGTTTAGGATTAAAATAATGAGTTAAATTGCTTAAATGACATTCAGAAGCAAGACTTGATGTACTTGTGTGTGCTGAGCGAGCAGCGTTGCCACGTCCACAGCGTCTGTGCCACTCATTGAACGCTGGCGTGTTTGCGCGAGGGTGGGAGCTGAGCTGTTGATTTAAACTGAATTTAAAACAAAACAGTGGCTTTTGCACCAGAATGATGCTGTGATGTGGATTGTACTCCATGGTATACAGCTGATCCTTAAGTGTGAAAATGTTTGTCCCTCAGCTAAGGAGAGTGAAGACAAAGAGAACCTTCCAAAAAGGACTTCAGCTGGGGGATTCAAATTCACTTTTTCCCACTCAGCCGGCGCAGCCAACGGCGCAAACGGCGCGAACGGTAAATCTGTGGCAGCTCAGACGTCGCCCGCCAGCTCCAACGGCTCCTCGTCGAAGAACGCGGCGCTGAGCAGCGCGGTGGCGGCCGCCAAGGTGGGAGCGCTGGCCAGAACCGGCTGTCCCGCGGCACCGCGCTCGAGCCGCGCTGGGCTCCGGGCAGGGCCCTTGTTTACCTCTCCGGTCAGCCAAGCCCTGCCTAGCTAAACCCTGCCTGGTTTGGGGGAAGGTCTCAGGAGGTGTTAGGTGGGACTTGAGGCTGTTGCTGATCTGCTGGGCACAGTTTAATCTCACGTCTTCTGCCTCAGCTCCTCAGCTTTAACTGTCTGGTGCTGCTGTGTGTGACACACGAGATTGGTTTGTTCTGAATTATGTCAGCGCCCCTGTTGAGGATTTAAGAAGCGCTTTTAGGCAGGTGAAATACAGTAAGTAAGAATTCTGAGGCCGGATCCAGAGCAGAGAGGAAGTTCCAGGACTTTTTTTTAACCGGGAGGTTCAAAAACGTTCTCAAGACAAGCGGGTCGTTTAATGAGAACGGCGTCGCCAAGAAGGCTCCTGCAGGCTGGTGTGGCCCGACGGGGGGTTGTGGGCCGCAACCGCGCATTCCGGGGTAGTTTCTTCTATGTGGGATTGTATTTTTTCATTTTTTGTTTTGTTTTATAATTGGCAGGGAAGTCTCGTTGGCCTAGTGGATTATCCTGACGATGAAGATGATGATGAAGAGGAGGAGACGTCTCCACGGAAAAGACCTCGTCTGGGTTCCTAAATGAAACCAAAACTTTGGAATAAAAACTTTTATTATGGGGTTTCAAATGCTGCAACTGTTTTAAGAGCTAAAAAGAATCTGATGCAGAAAGCTTTCTCCCATGAGTATGTAAGATAATACAAGGAGTAGCAAAAGAAACTCGGTGTATGAGCTAGAAAGGGTTAGTTCTGTAAACACAAAGCTTCCAAGGAACGGAATATCTTTCTAGTAAATGAGGCTGCCCTTCAGGCTGCCAAAAAACCAACAAAAAACGTGGGTTAGTATTCACAGGACCTGGATGATGCTTCTCAGCAAGGAAAGTCTCAGGTGGCGGGAGGGCGGGGAGGGGACGGTATGGTAAACGCTTTTTAAAAAATATTGCAGGGTTTCCCCAGTGTTTAACAGGACTAGGAAAAAAACCTCAAGCTTAAATTTTGAACCCAGTAATCTTAATTTTGTAATGGTGCTGTCAGTTGTGTTCTTTTAGCAATGCCTCTTCTAAAACAATTTTAAGGGAAAACTAACTCTGTTTGCATAAGAACAATCCAGATTTTGGGACCATTATTACCAACAAAATCGCTTTTCTCGTTGTTGGAGGGAGGGACGCTGCAGTTACAGTGCATGTTGAGTTGTTTAAAACAGCTACAAATCAGTTCCAATTTTTTATTTTTCAAGAGGAGAAAATGGAAGCCGGATTCAAAATGGATGGTTTTGCTTCTTTTTTTAACGAGACACCCGGTGATATCCATGCCAAGGAATGAGCGCTTCCCAGACCCCTCCCGGAGCCGCCTGTGTGAGCAGAGCTGTGCCCGGCCCGGCCCTGGGCTTCGTGGTGGGGGAAAAGGCACATTTCTCTGGTTTTCTGGGTGTTGGGCGAGCTGGGTCTGCTCGGAGCAGGAAAGCCTTTTCCTGCCTGCGCTTCCATCGCGTAATCGAGGTGGCGACAGGAAACACTGATGTGTTTTTCAGGGCGATGAATTTAGCGGCGTTTTAACACCAAAGTCACTTTGGACCAAGACGGAATTGTCATTAACAGAACACGCTCTTC
The DNA here is from genome assembly GCA_013399365.1 of Pampusana beccarii. Taxonomy (NCBI): domain Eukaryota; kingdom Metazoa; phylum Chordata; class Aves; order Columbiformes; family Columbidae; genus Pampusana; species Pampusana beccarii. Next base: position 730,031 of record VWYH01006601.1, on the reverse strand, counting down.
GGGGCAGAAGCAACAAGCAGCATGAAAGCCGCTTTCTTTTAAAAAATAAAAGCACATTCCACGTAGTAGGTGAGCAAACTGCGGCAGAAATAGGTGAATGAAATGAGGCGAACAGTCCAGGTTTTGTTTTCAAGAGCAGCGAGTGAACTGTAAATATTTTAATGTGAGCTTGCCCGTATGATCTGAGATCACGATGAAGCGCGAGGACATTTCCCAACGACAAATGAACGTGTCAGAAATGTTAAAATCCAGAACCAGCTGCAAATCCACCACATCGGTCACTCTCGTAATATGTGTTATGGGTCCATTTCTCCTGGAATAGTTTAAACTGAAGCAGTTTCTCTGTTTTGGAGACTTTTGTAGTTAATTTTAATTTTAGCTATTGTTTGGAAAAAGATGGGCTGTCTGTGTAGATATGAAGTATAGTTTTTTCCATAAAATAGAAGTTTATTTTGTATTAAAAATACCACTGTACTTGTTTTACACCATTTGTATACATGTGGTGATTATTAATGCTGAACTGTAAAATTCAGGAATTAAAATGTGACCCTGTAATTCCACAATTATTGCTTTTGTTTGGTTTGTCGTACATGGTAAGTTTGACTCCGAATTTTAAACGTGGCCATTTTTGAATATTTTTGAAGAGGAGTTATCCGGGTAGTTTCAAAGTAACTCGGTCCCGCTCGGTGCGATCCCCCCGGGAAGGTGCGAGTTGTTAGCGAGCGCGGCAGCTCCTGCGCAGGGACCTGGGGCCACCCCTGTCCCCTCTGCCGGCAGCCCAGGAGGGGACGACTCGTTTTTCGGCCACGGGATGAAAGGCCCCATCACCTCCCAGCGCCGAGGATCCGAGGAAGCGTTTGCTGGTCAGGCTCGTTGTGTGGCCGTCGTCTGGTTTTCTTCCCGATGAGTCCTTTGTCGCCATCGTTACCGCTGATGAACTCCAGCGCTATCTCCTCCGTGTCCCCACCACCCCCGCTCTTCCCTGAAGTACTGTCAGGAGCTTTAAAAAATACATTCAGACCAACGTGAGGGCTTTGGGGCAGCAAAAACAAGAATGTCATGAAGTTTTAGAGTTGTTAGAAAAAGACTCTGTGAAGTGGCATTAGATGTCCTGTTAAAACCAAATTGAGGGTCCCTGGAGAGGCCTGTCCCCAAACAGGTGCCAGCTCCCGGCCCGGGCTCCTTCCACTACCCCTTCTTGGAAAGAGCAGAACATGTATCACTTATAAATGCTATTTTAATAAAAAGTTCCATGAAACTCGAGTGGTTGGGTGGTTTCTTTCACTGCGACCGGCTCTTCCTGCTGTGTTTTGAGTCTGTCAAAGCCAAGCGGGTGATTTTAAAAGATTTTTGCCTGGAAAGGGAATTGCTCGTCACATCCCTGGCTTTTCCTTCACAACCAAAGCGATGATTTTTACTTAAAGTTGCATTTATAGCACAATTGGACTTAAGGACTATTAAACCGCTCCAAAAGTAGGTAAAGCTGTAATCCAGAGTTAAGATGTAAACATCTCTACTCCAAGCTGCATTTTGTTTCCCAAAAATAAGATGGTCGTAGTTGCACTTCCTTGTGAAATTAGACTTTATTACATTGCGCAGCTGAAAAAATGGTAATTTGTTTGGAACATTCTAATAAAAGGAACAAAGTTTTCTAATTTTAAAAATAAAAAAGTTAAAATTCCTAACTCGTTCAGAGCTGTTCCCATAGGAATTATTTTAACAGATCTTGGCATCTGTGTGTGTTGTATATAATACCAGTAGCTGGAAAATCTGTGTGCTGAGGTGGTGGTTCAATGGCCTCACTGGGGAACATGTTCCAGTGACAGCCAATGAGTTTCCAGCATTCTGGAAAAATAAGTGTTTTTAGTGTATTTCAGTGTAATTTTAAATATATAGAAAGTACTGAGTTGCCTGTCTGAAAGTTCTATAAAACTAAGTATAATATTGGAAAACAAATCCATTCGGTTATTGATTCTGTGATTTATTCTAAAAGCATCATTATGTTCTAGGAGTCTGCAATAAGCTGCTTAAAATTACCGCTTATTGATAACTTCTTCTTTTAGTTTTTCTGCAAGCATTTTCCTCTTCTGTAGTAATTTTTGCTTCTCTTCGGACATTTCCTAAAAACAAAATGAAAAAATTGCAATAAAGCGCAAGGCTTCCTGGGACAAACCCCGACGAGTACCCCAAACTGCTACCGAACCTGTGAGCCCTTCGAACCCTTTTTTATTTTTTAAACCTTATCGCATTGTTTTTTGTGGGTTTTAAGGTCTTCTACTAGTGTCTTCATTTCTGCTGAGAATTTTCAAGCATTTCTTTTCATGTAAATGTAGATCAGACCTATTTGTGACAAATGCATTGTCATATTAACCATTACATGATTAACAAAAGAAGTTTGGGCTTTTTTGGTAGAGCTTTATCCTGTCATAGCATTCTGGGGCTTTTTATGGCTGTACTTTCTGTCCCTGATAGGATTTACTTTTTGTTACTTCTGTTCCAGTGGTGAGGGATAGAAATCAAGTATTTCTTAATTTCAAATAGGCACAAACCTTTAAAGAGAACAAAAGAACCAAGCAAATTTGTTACCTCTATAAAAAATACTGCAAGAGTAAAATGTTTTCCCTATTTCGGCTGCAAAAAAAAAAAATCCCAGGGACTTAAGGGAGCCTAAACTATCAGTCACGGATTAGGAGAAATGCAGCATTTTAGCCATCCATAAACTTAATCATGAGGATTTGGTGATACTGAAGCAAAATATTGTGAACTTAGTAAAGCTCTACCCTAGAAGCTTCTGCAGAAACAGTAACTTGAAAATACTCCCTCTCTGCTTATCTCATTTGTTCTTTTTTTATCCTGCTATAACATTCAGCAACAACACTGACATCTTCACAGAAATAACCTGTTTTTTATAAAGCGGTCAGGATGATTCAAATGTGTGAATCTTTTACCTCTTTAGGAGACGATTCCTCCTTCTTCTGCTCCGTGGTTGTTGGTGCCAGGACGTTATTTCTTGACTCCTTCTTTGTAGCCATCAGCAAATCCCGTTTTTTCTTCAGGTAGTCCTCTCGCTGCTTCAGCTCCTGTTCTTCAAGTTCGGAGAGATTCTGCAGGTTTTTTTAAATACATTTTGAAATTAATTTTTTGTATGCATGTTGTGTATTTATGAGATAGAGGCATTTGCACCACATTTGTCTCCAAAACGACTAGCCGAAAAAATCCAAGTTTCAAGCTAGAGTCGTCTACTGTCTGTTATCAAGGGACAAGGCTGAATTCGATTCTAAAACTAGGATGATGAGCTGAAATTCACGCAAATGAAACTGGTGAATACCATAAAACAGTGTTTGCATGCTGGTTGAAAAAAACAAAACAAAAAACCAACCCCCACCTGATTACAATAAAAGAAAATACACATTTAAATGTAATACTGTCTTAAATATATATTTAAAATGTAATCCACTCTTTTTGCATTCTGGTTCTAGATTTGGGGTATTTTCTAGTTTGTTTTCAACTTACAGGTCCTTTTGGGCCCGGTTTTGGTGCCGCGTTTGCTGAGCTCTTTCCAGCTGCCGCTTTCCTGGCCCCGTCTGTGCCCCTGGCGCAGGCCGGCGGGGCCGAGCTGCCGCTGCCTTTGTGCGGCACACGGACTGGTTTTAAGTCTTCCCTCCCTGATTTCTGAGATCCCTCTAAAGAGCAATTATACAGAGAAAACAATTGGAAAGAACAGAAATATATTAACAAAAAAAAAAGTACGTACATACCTCCCTATATGTGCGTGTGCGCATACACGCACCCATACATGCACACAGAGAGTTTGCTTCTTATCACCTAAGAATTTTCCTGCTTTCCTGAACAGGTCAGCAAGAGATTAAAACGAGTAACAAAAATCTGAACCAAGGAGAAGAAGATTCAGCTTGGTGGTGTGACAATTCCTCCTGAATGAATCTTAAGTGGACTCTTCAACAGTCTGAAAACAGCCCCATATTGCACACTCAGCATTGCGCTTTCCCAGAAAATTACCTAAAGGCATTTTGGGAGTTCCTTCAGAACGATCAGCTCCCTCAGTGGACCCCTTTGCTTTTACAGCTTCTCTCGAGTCTCCCGGAGAACTGCAGGTAACGTCTGCTGATTTAACTTTGCCACGTGCCTTAAGTTAGAGAGGAAGCAAACAAAAGCAAGAGTTAATTTCCTGGCTCTGTACTTCAGCATGCAACTGTCACCACTTTTCCACAGCCGCAGGCACTGGGGGAGAGGTTGGATTTGGTGGAATATCCCAGCTGCCCAGGACTTGCACTCAGTAGCACAGCTATTAGACCATCTGTACCTACCCTGGGTTTGAATTCAGGAGCAGGAATGGAAATAAAGCATCGACCTCTTGTAGTAGCTACGTTTGGTCTCCAGGGAGTTTCCTTTGCAAGTTCAGGCTGAAGCAGCAGTGCTTTCTCTTTTAAAATTCAGTATTCAGCAATTTTTATATCTCTTTCCAGGGAAGGGGAGGTTTAATGCCACGTTTCTACTGTAGTTGATTTCAACTTCTTTTTGTTTCTCGGTCGCTGAACGATTTGCAATTTAGCCCATCCCCATTTACAGTCAGTTCCCTTTCTACATGGTTTACTGTGCTGGAGACCAAGCGATGCTCTAACGCGGAGAGGATTTCTGCTGCTGCTGATTAGGTTCTGGTGCTATTGTGCAGGCTTCATGAATAACTCCACCAGCTATGAAGCGATCCTTCAAATTCCTGAAGGATTATGAATGCTGTAATCTCTGAGAAGCTTACACTTTGAAGTCTCTTTGATCATGACAATTTTAGCAATTCAGACGTTCTCTGGGCCTGCAGGGTTGGCATCCGTTGCCGGGATTTTAGAATTCAGATACAGAAGAAGGAACATGCTGATGCAAATGACTGATGGTTAATGGGATCATGCACAGCACCGGTGTCAACGGTACCACCAAGAAAAACGTACACAAAGGGGCAAACTTTCACAAAGAAGCATCACTTGGCCCTTCCCGACAGACCTTGTATTTGCTGTGGGTGGTACCCACTGCCTTAAAGCGATAGGGTTGGCACCCCGGATATCGGAGTATTTCTGAATCACCAGCGCAACCCAGCTGGAAAGGTAAGATACTCACTTCTTCAGTCCTTTTCCTGTCTTGCTCTATTTCGTATTCTTCCTTCGATTTCCTGGAACACAAAATATGAGTAAATACTCAAGACAACTTTAGTATCAGTGTCTTTTAGGTAAATTTAGCACTGCTTAAATATTTGAGGACTATCAAAACAACTACAGGATAATGTAAATTTGTTAGTGTCCAAAATAATTCCATAACTTAAGTGAAAACGCACTTAATAGAAATAAATAACCATTATAAACATACAGATCCCACCATCTTCAGCAGGATTTTGACAAGAACATTGAAGTCATCTGTGAGACGATGGCAGTTTCCTGGAAAAGGCTGGAAGAGTTAGGCCCCGCATACTTTTTTCTTTTAAAATAATGTATGAAGTAGGACTGATTCATTTTTTACCTGAGAACCTCCCTCAGTATTTTCATTTCTTCCTGTTCAATTTCACTGAATACATCAGAACCCTCGGTCAAACAGTCAGGTAACACACCTATAAAAGAAACAAAACAACAACACAGCAACATTTATGCATTACTCTTGAGGAAATTATTTTGTACTCCATTTGGTATCCTCCTTCAGGCAGGGAGGAGAAATTAAAAAACAAAACCAACCAAAAACACCCCACCACACAACACACGTAATTCTCCCTCTCTGTAACTCTTTCCTAAAAGATTCTAGACCTTGGGCACCAAGTTGCTCATAGTGAAAAAGCAAAGGTTTCTGAACGTTTTGACATCTAAGGGTGAAGCATAAGCCACACTGTGCGTTGACCACTACATGGCATTTCCTTTAGCCACGGCCAACTGAGCCATTTTCACATGTAGCTCCTATATGACACTTGAAATTTAAAGAATATTCTCTAAAAAGAAAAAAAATATGCGTGCAGTAAGAAGAAAAAAACCAAAATGGTAAAACTAAAGACATGGAAGGAAGGAGTGCAGATGAAAATAATTTCAGCAACACCACTCAGCTGTGACTGAGAACACAAGCCAAGGACTGGTATTGAAATCCTCGTCCGGTGAAATCAACCGACCTCTTTCCATTAACTTGAACTGAACCACTTTCTATGCTCACTTATGAACAGGTTACATAGTCATCAAAAGAACGCTAAAAAGGTGAAGAGAAGTGAAACCCCACATTTACCACTTCTTACCATTTCTTTCCTTAATGATCCTAATAGCTTGCAATTGCATTTCAATATTTTTCTGTACCATCATTGTTTTAAATAGTCTAAAATCCTCTGCTGCCAACACAGTTTGCAAAATGGCCTGTGGAGGGAAGATATGCACAAAGTTAAAAACCTCGGAGAAATCATAACCATCTCGGTCTGCTTGAAGTTATTTTAAGTTCTGTGGTGCATGTTTTTAATAGTTACATTTAACTTTCCTACCTATTTTTCCAGCCATACAAGTCGAGTTAGTAGTCAAGAAAAGAATTTGATGGTTTGTGTCTTTAGGTCAACATGGCCACGATAATATTATCACAAAACTTGGAGTGTTTCCCAGGGTAAGTTTACAACTGCAATTCATTTGGCTTCCTGACCAAATTTGTAAGCTGGAGTGAGCAACCTGCTGACAAACACGCAGCTAAAGGCGGTGGGTTTACAGGTTTGATTTAGAAAGGTTTGGTTTAGAAAATACGTTTTGTTTGTTCCCCCCCCCAGTTTTTGATGATGAAGAAGAAAGCAAATTGTCTTATTTAGAGGTTTGGTTTAGAAAATACGAAGCATAGAACATGAATCTCAAAAGGCGTCTGACACCACACAAATACCTGGCATTATTTTCAAGATGCTCATTTTTCTGCTCAAAGTTCACAGTATAAACAAACACAATATGTCTCAGAAAATTACAATTTTAACAAGAAAACTTTTTGAAGTTTCATCTCCACCCTGCTACATTCATGAAAATATAAAGCTAAAAATTAAATCTCTGTATTCCTAAACAAAATTGAAATTACCTGTGAAGTGTGTGTCTTTGCAAGAGGAGATGAAAAAGCTTCTTGAAACTTCTCTTCATTAATTCCAACTTCTTTAAGATAGTCTTCTAATAATCTCTCAACCTGTAAGAAAGTATAAGCCTTACTTTCTAAGAGGTTTTTCCCTAAGAATCATTTTTTTTTTCATAATAGTATATTCTTTTCTGCTGACACTGTATTTTTCTGGTATGTCAGGTTTTATTTACTTTCATAAACTGTTCAAAATAAGCATTTTTATTGCTAAATTTGAGTACTACTTAATCTAGCTTCTCCAGTTTCCAAGAAGCTCACTTTTCTACCTTTTTCCTGGACTCCTGACTAGTATTCTTCATCATTTCTTGCCCTGTATGTAAAAGGTTTTTGGCAGTCTGTGTGCCTGAAACCCTCCGAGGTCACAGCACAACTGGATGTTGGTCTGCATTTCTTCAATTGATGCTTTTTAACATCAACTATTGCCAAGCCTTGCTACAAAAAATTAGTTTTGAAATCTGCATGCATTGGTTTATAGGTATTTTAAGCATGCTCTAAAAATCTCCTGAAAATTGAAGTTAATCCAAAATACCAGACTTATTAGTGAATGAAATACAAGTTATACATGTTCTCAGACATTGTGCTGTTTGTCATTTTGACAAAAAAAGGAAGATAATCAAGCTTATAAGTACAGTGTTTTAGCTAGCAGATATATTCATTTTAATGAAAAATATGTACCACAGCATAGGAGATATGACTGTGTGTTAAAGTTTCTTTTCTACGTATCTGGTGTGTAAGCATAGAAATGCATCCAACAGCTATGACTCAAAGGATTTTTAGATAACGCTTCTATCAGGCAATATTAGAAAATTCTAATTAACAGAGACGACACAATTAGAAGTTCATCGAAATAATACTTTAACATTTAAAATTATATTTCTTAGGAATCTACCACAAATAGTGAATAATGCTCACCAGAGCTTGATACTCCTGGTAAATTTCTGTATAAGATAATTTGCTTTCTTCTTCATCATCAAAAACTGGGGGGGAACAAACAAACAAACAAACAACACAGACACATTTTGGAGTTAGTGTACAAACCACAAATCAACTTATGCCTTAAAGAGAAAGATTAACTTCTACAAGGTAATGTATTTAATCATAGGAAAATATAGGCCATTATTGCTAATAAAATATTTTTCCACACGTTCAGGCTAAGCATGTACTTTGGGTCATTTAATGTAATTGCATTTCACAATTTAATACTGGGAAAACCTGTCTTCATAATAGAAGCTGATTTCCAGGCAAGTTAAGGATTCTGCAGATATGTACACTAAGAAGTAAGATTTAATGTAAGAACTACCATGTGAACTTGTGTAAGGTTGTTCTAAGGTGGCAGAAGACAGACAAAAAGCAGGAAATTTCTCTCTCTCCGTGTATTCACTTGAAGGATGTATTAATTACTTAAATCAAATTTTTTTAAATGCCATTAATTTAGTGAGAAGCCAAGGTGATGCAGGAAAATAAGACCCTGTTTGCATAAAAGCAGATAACCCCCCCGATGAAATCTGCTGCAGGTGAGTTATTTTTTAATTACATCTGCCCTGATTTAGACAAAATGAGCATCTATATAGTACAGGCCATGTTAATCGTATTCGTATAAGTTCATACTAGGAACTTGACTGGAAATATCAAGCTAATGATCTCTATACTGCAGAATGGATGGAAGAAGCAGAAAATAAGAGAATCTGAAAACTAGGGCTTGGGTTTTTTTTAATTTACATTTTTATCACGTCAACAATGAAGAGAGGTAATGTAAAACCTCGCAATTAAAGCAGAGGCTTAGAAATCAGCCTTCCTCAATCCCCTTCAAGATTAGCCACTACATGTTGGACAAGTCATTTCCCATGTGCTTGCTTTGAAGTCAGCGAGTGATTTGTCGCCTATATATATATATATATATATATGACATGTCTGATAGAAGGTGGTCCTGATGTGCATAGAATGAGTCTAATTTCCAGGCAGATTTGGAGTGCCTTTTGGGAAGCACCTTTCCCAGCCGTGACGGCCCCGAGGCACCATCTCTGCACCTTGACAAGGTGTGATGCAAGAAGGCTGCTCCTAAACCAGAAAGTACTTGCATCACTTCCTAACAACCTACAGTGATGCATTGACAGAAATCCAACCAAACAGTTCAGGACCTCTAAATGAGCAAGGGAAACTTAAGTTTTCCAGATTATCAACATTTGCTTTTGCTTCGTTTTTGCACGAGGGATTTTTTTCAATGAAGGGATTTGAAAAAAAAAAAAAAAGGCTTTAAAAATATCTAGCAATGAATTCAAATGCCAAGGGGACGCTTCCAAGTCTTCGTCACCCTCCCAGAGCTGCAGGACAGAGTGGGAAGCCGAGTGGAAAGCCTGCACAAGCTGCTCTCTGTTCTCGGGCTCTGAGCAAAAAGGGGATGAAGTGAAATGCCAAGCAAACAAGCTGCAGCCAGCGGCCCCTCGAGTTCAGTGCCATTAACGAGCACTTTGAACCGAGACCTTGGATTTTCTGGAGCCAGGGCTCCTATATCACATAGTGGTTTACAACTACTGTCAAACTCATCTACGTCCAAATGATGTTTCAATTAATACCTTGGAACATCTGAATAACACTGAAAATCCTTCTCTCCTTAAATATGTACCCAGAGATTTAACTTCAGTTTCACAGCCACATTAAGAGAAATTAATCAAGCCATGAGAAATTAATCGAGTCCCCAGAAAGAGGGAGAAGAAGCAAACAATTATCAATAAACAGAAAACCATTAGGATCATTTATAAGTTGAAGTGCAAGGACTTGCCCTAAGTAACTCCAGTTCTTACATACACTTGCACACACATGGGTATCTCTTACATAGCAATTGCCAAAGCTCAGATTGATTTTTGAGGAACCACAAATTATTGTGAGTTAATCAAAATGTTGCTATTTACTTGTTCAGCCCAAAGACTGATGTTCTGAGAACAGTAAGAATCTGTTCGGACAAAATACCTCAGTTTAAAAAAAAAAAAAAGAAAAACAGAATCAGCACAGTATATTTACAGAAAGGAAAAGCAAACAGCACAAATACCGACAACTAAAACTTCACATTTCTTTAACTGTGAAGAGACTCCAGTTTCTTTAACTGTGCTTCTTAGCAACCCTGGCATTGCATTTACACTTCTTTAGCCTTTTCTTTTTTCTCAATAGCTTCTGAGAGTTGTCCAAGAGCACACTGTAGCACAAATGACGCCTTGGAAGATCATTTACTGCAAGTGATTTCTCTACTTTCTTCCTCTAACTTCTGCTGAAGTGCCCATTACATAAGCCAGTCTCACCCTCCATGGAAATGTACAGAGGTTTTATAAATCTTCTTACTGCCAGTAAATTCCCCTCAACCTTCTAAAGCGAGATCACTGCTCCAGAGAGGGATAAGCAATTCCCCCGAGCCCTAAACCCAGACCCTTTGCATAATAATAAAAATGCTTGACCAGCCTCAAGTTTGGGCAAAACTTCCAGCCTAGATTTCTCTGTAGCTGCAAAAAGTCCGGCAGCTTTACCTCTCTCATTTCCCAGTCCGCCAGAGCCCGGTGCACGTCCTCACAGTGATCCTGCCTCACGGGAAGCTTGGGAAGGGCAGAAGCTATTTGGGATAGCGGAGACACAACTTGTTTAGAAGCTGCGATGTGAACCAGAGGTGTGTCTGCTTCACTGAACGTGCTATAAAACATTCCCCTCCCGCAGCAGGACGGAGGGGAGGAAGGAGTAAGCGCAAGCGGGTAAACTCAAACAGTAAGAACCATTCTGCTTTGATGTTAGTAAGTCTCTAGAAATAAAATGTACTTGGAAGCCATGACTTCAGTATTTTAAAGTTAAAATTATTAACAGATCCTACATCCTGTCAGGTGATACTAAAGGAACAGATTTTATTCATAGTAGCCACAGAAAGTCATCCTAAAGGCTACAGCAACGTGTTTTAATACTTCTCATGTGCGAATGTCTGCAGGCTGGGTAGGATCACAGGCCAAATGCTTTTTTCCTTTTTTTTTTTTCCTAAAGAACTTAGCTAATGCCTTCAGACTTGCCCAAACTATAATTATTTTGCTACCATAAGGATCCAGGTTTTCTTCAACAGCAGAAAATCTGTTCTGTTAGTAGCAGAACTAATTTAGTTACATCTCTACTGCAGAAAGTCTATTTTCTCTTTTCCTCACTACATATGTACCCCCATGCACATTTCCTCGGGCACCTTTACACAGAGCTACAGGTCCATCCCAGTTCTTCCCCTTACCACCTATTCTTCCAGTTTACTCAGGCTGCTCTCCAAATTATTCCATGATTCGCTCAGCTCTTTCTTGAGGAACGAAAGCTTCTGAGCTGAACTCATGCACAGGGCCGCCTACAAAACATAACTGATAACTGTTGACTCTTTAGTGCAGACTATAATTTTTTGAGAGGTACTAACTTACGGTTTCTTGTCTATTAACTGCTGATGTTCACAAAATTGCAGGAACTGAACTTTGGGCCTTCCGCTCTTCCGTCCTGCTGACCAGACAGTGATTTTAATGGTACTGTCTAGTTTCCTAAAGAGAAACATCTAGCTGTGGAAAAGTACTAAAGGCCTCCACCTGCTCTCCAGCCACGTCAGGGTGTTATGCGCAGCGGAACGAAGAACTCGCTTGGGTGTCATACTGTAAGCTCATGCCATAATCCCCTGTACGATCTAATGAACGCTAATTGCCACATCTTGAAAAATCGCTTGCTCAGGGGAGACGGACTTTCCAAGGGCGAGGCAGCCCGTCCCTAAACACGGAGCCAAAGCGCAGCCTATGGCCCGGCAGAGCCCGGCCAGCCCTCGGTGGGGATCCCCGGGCACCCCGCGGGGACCCCGGGACAGCGCTGCCGCACGGAACCGCGGCTGCTGCGGGCGGGGAGCGCCCTGCCCGGGGCCCGCAGCGGCGGTGAGGAGCCGTGCTGCGTCCCCCCGGTCCCCGGCGTGTGTCCGCCGGCCCCATCCCGGCCCCCCGGCCCCATCCCGGCCCCATCCCGGCCCAGCGGCCTGAGCCGCTGCCCAGCCCCGCCGCTCACCCTCGCACTTCTGCTCCATGAACTCCAGGATGGGGATGGACCAGGCGGGGCCCTGCAGGAACCCGGCGATCGTGTCCACCACCCACTCCACGTCTCCCTCCTCCTCCTCCGCCGCCATGGCCGGGGCCGCCGCGGGAGGAGCGGCGAACGGCGCGCCCGTCGCCACGGCAACCGGCGTCACGGGGCGGGGCACGCACGGCACACGGGAACGGACGGACAGCGGCCCGGGGCAGGGGACGGACGGACAGCGGCCCGGGGCAGGGCCCGGCCCGGCCCGGCCCGTGGGGAGCGGCGGGCTGTCCGCCGGACAGTGCGAGGGAAGCCGGGGGGGGCGGTGATCGTTGAACGCCGCTCCAGGAAGAGAATGTTGGGGGAGCAGTTGCTCAGCATCCCCCGGCCTGATACACACGTGCTCAATAGTACCGAAAATCTAGCAAAACAGTAACTATTCGCAATGCTCATTACCCTTTTCAAGGTACCAGCCAGGCTGCAGCTTCCCTGGCGTTGGCGAAAACGGGTATGTGGTGGGACAAGGCCCCGAGGAACCTCGTCCCAGAGGGCCCTGTGCCCCCCAGAGATCAACCAATTATTTTATAATCCTTCTGTCATTCACAGTTTTACAGTACAATAAAGGTTGGGCTTATACATTCGGTTTCTATAACGACAAAGATGTGGAGGATGATCCTGGATGATGGAAAAATCTCATTAACCCGTATCTTATGCACAGAAAGCTGTGGCACTGCAGAGCAAACACTAACTCATGGTCCTCGTCCTACTGCTCCAATTCCAGGTACCTGAACTTCAAATGTTAAACCACTCATCAAAAAAAAACCCAACCACCAAAACTCTCCTAAGGGTATTTATCCTTTTCTAACTCTATCCTTGTTAGACCTTTTTTTATGCAAGCGAGGAACAGGTGGTACCGTGGTCATCCCAGTTAGTTACATCAGGCCCTGTTGTTCTTGCTCAAGAAAAACTTACAGACATTAATGAGTTTTACCTGCGTAAAGATTCAGTGCTGAGTTTTATGTTTTTCCTCCTTCGAATGAAGTAGGTAAAAACCCGTAACAAACATATGCTTGGAAACTAAACAGCAGCAAACATTCAGATACGACTTCTCAAAAAGGGCAGCGTGTACTTCAAGGCGCAGGATGTTTTATACATCATACCAGAGAGCTCACAATGTGCACCTCACTTAGCTTAGAATTAATTTGAAATCTCAAGAGCCTCATAATTTCTCTAATCACTACAGATAACTGAGACTGTGATAAAGAAGTCATAATGCAAAACCAATTCTTTGCATCACACGCCTGTGAATCGGTGCACATAGCTGTATTATATGACATGGCAAAACCGTCTGGCTCTTCCTGCTAGAAAAATCTGCTTATTCTTTCAGCATGGGTACTCTTATTTTTCACTTTGTTGCGTGAAATTTCAAGTATTTCATCAGAGTTACAAGAAAAATTGCTAGAGTAATGAACGTGAGGGAATTCCGTCCGCTATAATCAAAGCCGTTTTGTCACCTCCTATGAAACTGCCCAACATTATTATGTCCTGTTCTTAGATGCCAGAGGGAACACTCGAGTTAGTGTTTTAGTTGTTACTGACACAAGATGGAGCAGGAAATGCTCTCCTGTCTGACTCACAATAGAGCTATTACTGCTTCATTTTCCGCCTTCTCTGTACGAGTTATTATACGATATCAGACATTTTGACGTACTCTTGGTTCATTGCCTTATATATATACTGACAAGCAAATTTTGTCAGGCCTCCCAGTCTCTGCATACCACTGAATTCTTTATGTCACTACTCAATTATTTTCACCTCCAGTAGGTGCCAGGTCCTAAGGATATTTATAGGATAGGCAGCCCGGGTGTTATCTGTGTGAGGTTTGGTATTTGAGAAAGTTACAAGTAGATCCATGCACCTAATTTTTAGTTTATTGCAGACAGTCAAAACTAATGAATTTGAAAAATAAAATGAAAAAGAGGCAAACAGTGAGGCAGAATAAGCTTTTAGCTATTGGCAAAGCAAAGCTCGTGTTTAAATCACTTTTAGTTTCTTCCTTTTAGTTTTTTTGGATAATTTTGTTCATGTTTGAGCAATTTTGAGGATATTGGCAAAGCTCCAATACCTAGATTTACAGTAATAGTAAACAGTCTGATTATGACTATTTTCTTAGGCTTTAATTCTTCCATCCACCTAATCTGTAATACCTAATAAATAGCCTTACAACTGTAACAATTATAAATATTTTCACTTTAGTAAACCTAATACAACTTTGCCAATTTGTTTTTATAAGTTTTCGTTTGAGAGGGATTTTTTTTAGGGAAAAATTACATCTCTGAAAGGAAATTCCACTCTTGCTTTATAAATCTGACCTCAAAGAGAACCCTGATCTCAAGCTGTCTTCTGGAAATCTGTAGTGCAAAGGCCTTTTTCTTCATGGACACCGTGGGCCTGCCGGGCAGGGGCGGACCATGAGAACTTGACCATGAGACCATGTTACTTTAAAAAACCTTAAATAGGTTTCAAGATCAAATTATGACTTGTTAAGGCCTCTAAAGTTGTGCAGCTCATATATTTTTTAAGCTGTCATTTTTACTCCAGCAAAACACAAACCGTTCTGCAAACTGCAGGCCAGAAGGTTTATTTGTATGAGCATGTCATGGGAAAATGGGCAGATCCTCTCACGTCAGTGGCGTAGCTCCCTCGAGTATTAGTTTGAAAGGTTAAGCCTTATGACTCCAAGCTTGCTTGCTCAGATTGACGTGCGTACGTGCGTGCGCCTTCTCTTCATCTTCCGTCTGACCCCTCCAGAGAAAAGCAGTCAGTAGCTGGACGATTAAAGAGTAGCACATTGCTTTTGTTTGGGAATTCTGTCGAGATTTGCTTCCTGACTACCCAGCTACAAAATATTTAGTATGAGAAAAAAGAAACCATTGGAGTCTGCTTTACAGCTGATGGGAGTCTGCTTTATGGCTGCAAGACAGCTCTTCCGGAATAATCTATATTTATATAAAACAGCAGCAAAAACTTCTACTAACCACTGTCTTCTTAAATGTATTTTGACTCACAGGGCAAACATTATGGTCAGAGCTAAAGCTCTGTGTCCTGTCTATCATACATAGGTCCCGCGTGAATGTCAACATACATAGTCCCTGGCAATTTCTTGCACATATTTTTCATTGTCTTCTTTTTTTTTTTTTCTTTTTCCTACACAACAGCACATGCAAAAATATACTAAAAATGTTAAGTTCACATTTTTATTCTTTATTTTTCACCAGGAAGAAATTGAGTATGTTCTAGCAAGTGGGGGGGGTTATGTGCACAATTTAACATGCAAAAGTTAAAATACTCATCAGTCTGGTTTTCTTTGCAGTTCCTTACTGATGAGGTGTTTTGTCAAATACAGTGTACTTCAGCGACATCATTGTACTTTAGTCAAAGCTAAAACAGAAGTGAAGTTGGTTCTAAGGAACACAAACACATTGAAGAAGTGCTTAAGGTCAAATAAGGATTCGTGAGGTATCTTAGTTTTCCTCCCCTTAGGGATACTAAACTCCTGCAGGAACTCCTAAACATCTTCCTATTTAGGTCATTTGCTTTTGTGTCATAAAGCTTGTCTTTTCTCTTGTGATTTGAATGTTTTATACAAAGATAAGGCTGTTTCACTAGAAACCATCCTGCATCAGGTAACATTCTTGAAAGAATCCGGTTGTATTTTTCAACTGTCTTCTCCAGTGAAAGTGTCAGAAATGACAACTGAATATTTTTTGCCAAGAAAGGTTGGACCAGATGATCCTTGCAGTCCCTTCCAATCTGGGATTCTGTGATTCTATTAGAAATGAGCAGACTGATTTATTATTAAGAAACAACTTGACCCTGCTGACTCCAACCCCCCCAACTCTCTTTTTAAGAGCTGTAATAATTAATATATTAAGTTTTTTATATTATTATAATTATGCTTCTTAGCTACATTATCTAATCTTAAAAGCATCTAAAGTGTTCAACATCTAATGCTTTCACCTTATAATTTGTGGAAATAAGTAAGAAAGTACCAAAGTACTAAAAAGTACAAGATTACTTATTTCTTCCCTCTTCTTTTTTTATTTATATACATGCCACAAACTGTAAACCATGCACATTTTCCCCACTCATTTATCCAAAAGTCCATCCATTTGATTTCAGGTGTTTTCCCAAAGCTAGTTTTGCTCTTCATTTACCAAAAATAGGACTTATTCACATATATACATGTATACTTTTCATAGGAATTTTCTCCATGCATTGTCTAAGTATCTTAGTAGTATTTCAGTAACTGCTCTAGTACTTTTCACCATTAATTTTCCTGTGGTGTCTGCACACCTTGAATTCTAAAAAGCCTTGTAATGATTTAGATTTTTCTGTCCAGTTTCAGTGATGGTTATTGAGGGAAGATAAACTAGGGCAAGGTGAATTCTATGGTTTGATTTGAAGCCTGTGAGCTTTGTTATTCTAATCTCTTCTGGCACAGTGTTCTGCAGCCATGAGCAAATTAAAAAAGAAAGAAAAAGAAGAAGAAGAAAAAGAAAAAAAAAGAGAAAAAGCCCTGTCTTCTCCATTCTGAAGTAGACAGTTTCATTGAACCAGGAAAGGCAGCATGGGAAGCCCATCTTCCTGGAAGATGGAAAATGGAAATCAGAAACTCCATCCTAAAGCAGAGGAAACTTTGCTGAAGTTTTATCTAAATTGAGGATTTGAACAAATGGGTATCTTCTAGTTGTTTCAATGGAAAATGAAGAAACACTTCTCTGAATTGTTGAAGGGTTCCTCTGGCTGATGCTGGCAGCCGTGAATGGAAGGAGAAAGGGGTGGAAGCTGGCGCACATGAAATTACAGCCAGAGGCAAAGAATGGAATCAAAGAGTAGCTCACCCTGCAGTTGTGACACTTCGCTGTTTTATAAATCAGGCAAAATTTCCCAGGCTAATGCTTTCACTGCTTTTATACTACTCCCATATTCCAGTCTAAAAGTTTAAAAATGTGTGTAATTATGGCCAAGTCTAAATCTAAATTCCAGAAGTACACGGAGTTGAAGCTGACTGCTGTTGTAAGAGTTCTAAGCATTTGTAAGTGTTTCATTTGTCTCATGAGCAGCACCTCTTTTTTACAAGGGCTACACTTAGTCTTATTGTTCAGCCAGTAACTGATCTCAGGCATTCACAAAACTGGGAAATATTCCCTTATGACTCTTCATTCTTAATTACAAATTAAGACATGACCCTTAATTAGACTACATGTGGAAGAGCTTCCCTGCCATTCTGGAGCGGTGTCTTCCACTGTCCTACCGTAACCAGGATGGCTGTGTTAGTATCTTTTATTTACCTGTCATGATAGAAAGATGTGGCACACATTCTAATTTTGTGTTTAGAAGTTGTCAAATAACTTGTAGAGTTCAATACATTTCCCAGTAGCTAAAATTGATTTCAGCTGATTTGTCCCTATTGCCAGGGCCCTGGGTGCACCTTAATCCCTGTTTCCAGCCTCACCTGAGCCGTTCCTTGCTCCACTCCCCCAGCTTGTTGGCCCTGGATTCCCCTTTCAGCTTGCCCAGGGCTTGGCCACTGTTGCTGGAGCTCTGCTGCAGGCAGGTTTGTGGTCAGTCCGGTCTCTTGCTGCTCCTGAGGTGCTCTCTGGACTTTCTGCTTCTGCTCATTGTCTGGGGTTTGTGTTGTTTGTTTTGTTTTTGGTTTTGTTTTTTTTTTTAATTTGGTGACAGCCCCTGTAACTATCACCAATTTTGCGCTGCTTGGCTGCTGCAGGACTGTACCCGGGTTGAAAAGGTCTATGTCCCTCCTTGTGTTGTTATTGCCCTGACTCCTCTGCAGTAGCTCTGGTTTAGCTGCTCTCTATATTTTAGATGCATCTAAAGTAAAAATCTAAGCAAGTCTACTGCAATCTTTGGTCTTGTGAAAAAGCCTTTCACAAATATGGTACGTCACACAGTATTATTCCTTATGAAATATTCAGAAGGGCTTTACCCTTACAAGTCAAATATACTGTGCAAGTGTTTTCAGGCTTTATTCAGTGTTGAAAATGGCCATCAGTTATGTATTTCATGAAGTGAACTGTTTGTTGCAAACAGAAGTAGATTAGAGCAGAAAGTGAGTATGTAACAGAGGCTACAAGCTCAGTGACAGTGCCAGAATTCTTTAGATGGTGCAAATGTTATTTTTTCTCCCCTCAGATAGGCAAAATATAAACTGCTTTATAGTTCTACTCTCACGTCTGGCAGTTTTGTATGATGCATGTTAAGATGTCTTTTACACAGTCTAATCTGTGTATTTGTGTTTGGAGCATTAGTATAGTTTTGAAGTGGATTTCCAGGCTGTGCGCTCACTGCATGTACGTTTGGTTTAGTCTGCCACAAGGTTTGTCACAACTGAGCACCAAATACTCATCACTTTCGACAGAGTTCCAAAAGAATGGCTCGTCCTTGGGCCAGCTTTGAACCACGTGTGAGCACGTTCAGGGGGACCAGCCGAAAGTGACTTTTAGCTGAAACTCTTGACTGCATACATGCTTGTTTGTGGCACTGTCTACTGATTTTATTGTACTAAATTAATAACTAATACAGCCTTAGGTTTGGTCACAGTCTGCACTGTTAACCTTACAGGCAACACAATAATATTTGAATTCCTTCAGAGCTGACAGAAGCATGACCATGGTTTTGATTTTTCCTAACTAGAAAACTTATGTTCATAAGTGCTTTAAGAGAAGAAAAATCGATCTAAGTTGACTTAACTTTCATTCTGCCCCATGTTCTAATCTGAAGAATGTAGGAATAAATTGCCAGATGCTAGGGCATTTTTCTCAATGCAGAATAAGGGTAGGAAAAGTTCAGGGAATGTGAATGCCACAACTCCTTGACAATAATAGTTAAAAAAAATAAATAAAATCATAGCCTTAGAAGCTGTATCTAGATTTTTGAAAGATCTTGTTTGGTTTTGAGGTTGCAAAACTTTCTCTACCAGTCCCAGATCCCTCTTTTGAATCTCTAACATCTTCAGCCAAGTGTCACACAAGCTAAGTGGAAAGATTTCTATTACACACCAGCTAGTTTCATTTTCTCTTCAGTTTTTAGCAATTTAGTAAATACGCACTTTATTTTTAGAACTTCCCTTAAAAAAGGCTCCTCATTATTTGGATTAGTGAAGTGTTACCTGAGGATATCTGGAGAATGAAACTAGAACAGATCTGAAGGCTGCCCAGCCTTGGAGTTTCTTCGTCTGCATAGTGCAAGGAAGAATCTTACATGCAATTGTTAGGGATGTGAGTTTGTTTTGAGCCACTCAGCCTTACCGCAGGGCTTGGCTTTCAAGAAGGCATTTAGTACTGCACAGACAAAAGCGCTGGTCTGGGGGCTCTTTGGAAGAATCTAAGTGGAGTTTGCATTTCTGATTTTTATTATCCACACGTTTCAGTTGCCCCCAAGAACTTTGGCTAATTGCACTGTATTGTTGATCATAAAAGCCAGGAAAAACAAAAAAGACAATGCATTAGAGTGTTTCACAGAAACTGTGCCTTATAAGTCTGAAAGAGAAAAAAAATCAATTGGATACACAAGAAAGAAATATTTCAGTGGAGATACAGATAGGAGTGGTTTGTATATAACATATTCTGTCCTGTTTCATAGTTTTCAGATGTATAGAAGTAGCAAGTCAGGTATTGGAAGCACGATGCAAATTAGATTAGCAAATTACATGTACATAACTTTATCCCATTTGCCAGTGTGTGTTATCTGTCTTCCAGATGTAGGAGAGATTCTGTGCTGACAATTAATGCTCAGGCTGTGGCAGCTCGCTGTTGTGATTAAGCCACATGGAAGTTCAGGGTGACACAAGAGCGTCAGGGTGACTTTTCTGGAGATCTGAGCAAAGCTCCTAAATTACAGTCTCCTCACACTACCACATTAGCTCTTGTCACTGTCGCAACTGGCCTCCCAAAAGCTTGCAGGTTTGATGGGCACCCGTCAAGAAGGTTTTGAAGGGGCTCTCGGGTTGCTGAAGGCAGTAGATGGAAACAGTGTTCCGAGTTCTACTTTTCTTCCTGCTTTTAATGTTAAACCTTTAAGTTCGTAAGTAGGGAAAAGCTACGCTGTTATTCTGCTCTGGCAAGATTTACTTGTGAGCCAACGTTACCCACTACAGACAATGGCAGGTGAAGGGAATGGTCTGATTCTGGCATCGCTGGAAAAGATTTGCCACCGTAGACAGCGCTCTGAAGAATAATTGTGTTGCTGTCGTGTTGTTACTTCACTCTTACTCTGATATTTCCTTTTTATTGTCTGCTAAGGTTCCACCTAATCAGGCTTGTACCAGAGGCTCCATCTGGAGTAGAGGGAGTGATGAGGCTGTGTTGTTGGTGGCCAGGAGCTGCTGACCACTGTTTCCTTCAATATCCAAACACCACTATCATACCCATGCATGTGAGAACAGGGAGGCAAAATAAAGCAGAGCTGGGAGATGAAGAGTGGAGCCTTTCACAACTTTATCAACAGACTAAATGAAAGTAGCATAAGCAGGGCTGCTTGTGTTCCTACTTGGAGGATAGACTGAGTGTACAATTCCATGCATGGTTTTCATTAAGCTTTCTGTAACTTTTCATAGTTGATTTTCATGAAAGCACCATCAGTTATTTATTAAGTAGTTTAAATTTGTGGACTATGTATCCAGGATATGGGATTTTTACTTGTCCTTTAATGAAAACTGTGCTTTTATAGAATGTTCCTTATCAAATGATGCTGTGTGTAACTTTATGGGTTATTTTGTGATTGTATCATGGATTACCTCACAGTAG
Organism: Pampusana beccarii; assembly: GCA_013399365.1. Classification (NCBI taxonomy): domain Eukaryota; kingdom Metazoa; phylum Chordata; class Aves; order Columbiformes; family Columbidae; genus Pampusana; species Pampusana beccarii. Next base: position 709,023 of record VWYH01006601.1, on the reverse strand, counting down.
AACGCAAAGCTGGGATATATGCTGTCATTGCATAGGATTTATTTCACCTAATGTATGTCTTACTCACGCTTTTTTAACCTTATAAAACTTCCTAAGTATGGCAAGCATATAAAACTTCTAAACAATCTTGACAAAGGTGTGAACAAAGCAGGCTGTTTAGATTTTGTAGAAAACAGACAGGAAATGAAGTGAAATGAGTGGCACAAAATCAGTGATTTCAAATCAGTGTTAACAATGGAAGGCAGACAGTGTGAAGTTCTTGGTGCATAGAGCTTTTTGCTGTGGCCTTTTCTTTCTAGTCTTAGTTCTACTTTCTCGAGGGGTAGAAGACTGAAAGCTACCCTGCTTTCCAGGTGGAGGGATGAGAGGTCAGCTGCTAGCTTTTGTTTTCAGTAGCCTGTAGGTAGAAAAGCTGATTAGACAGTCTTTGAGATAAACTGTCATTCCCAATGTGAAGAGGCTTCAAGGATCTTCTAAGACGAGGCCTATAATTCCTTCCCTCTTTGGTGTGTGTTTGGTTTTGAGGGAGTGAGGTGGGAAATGATATGTGCTTACAATGCTTGCTTAGTTGGCTCCTAATACTGGGATACTACTACACGTAAGGTTCCTCAGAGCTCAGTTTCAGTTCTTAGGATATTTGCCATGGCTGGCTGTAGTAGATGGCTCTCAGCAAGGTTCTAGGATGTTCTGCTGTTTTGCGTATGCCCATGGTGGGCTGGCAAGCAGGGCTTTGAGGCTCATGGGGTGCAGCTAATCCAGGCTTTTGCGCTCTTGCAGAATCCTGGCAGGACTTCAGGCCACTAAGAGAGTTGGATGGAGGACAAGGGTTGCGGGGGGAGGTTAGAAATTGCATTTGAGACTCTGCTGGGAGTCTTAATGCTGGTAACGTGTTCAGTGTGATAAAGTAGAAAAAGTGCTTGTTTGGGAAAGCAGACGAGACCAGCAAGATTAATTTTGGTGCTGCAGATCAGAAGACTCCTTCCTGACACTTTACTCAGCTGGACAGGCTTAGCTCACTATTTTAGAGCAAACAACAAAGCAACTCTGCATTGTAGCGCCAGAGCAGTAATAGAGCGCTTCCTGTACTTTAAATTCAATTTTACATTCCCTGCAGAAATACACATGGTTTTCAGTGAAATAAATACAGTTTAGCATGTTTGGTATTAATATTATTGGCTCCTTGCAGTTTGTATGCATTTTTGTGCCAGAATAATTTTATATGAGAAAAATGTGTCTTGAAAGCTTTTGTACAGATGAAATGCAATACTTCTTACTTGGAAAATGCCTCCACAAGGCCTCATATTGTGTTCCGTGCTGTCTACTGATCTACAATATGATGAAGTGATTCAAACTGACTTTCACAAAATGTTGAGCTCCTTGCTATATACCCAGTGAACACTTACTGCAGTAAAACTTTCATCTGTAAATCAAGGACGCCAAAGAGGATAGTGGATGGGAAAGAGAAGTATTTCCAGAGTGGCTGAGTAAGTCATTGAGCAAAAGGTACTACTGAATCCTGAAGACTGTAGTGATGTGTTTTGTGCAAGGCCTCCAGTACGTTTACCACTCAATACGAGTGAGTAGGTTTGACACTAAGAAGTGGAGACAGGGAGCTAGAAAAGATAAGGTGATATTTCGTGACAGGCTGAATGACGTTTTGGTTGGTTAGGAGCAGACGACTTGAGATATACAGGTCAAGACTGATTCTAAACAGAGTCCTTTGTAGTCACCACTTTTGTGTGCCTGATTAGGGAAGGAAAAACTCACATCCACCCAACATGCTAGTGTATATATATATATATTTTTTTTTTTTTTTTTAAGGGGCATCTTGAGTGTGTATCATGAAGTGTAATGCTAATGGCACAGAGCAATGGAAGGTGTAATGAGTCACAAGATAACTGCCAACAAGCCAAGGTCTGGATCTTTGGGGGTGTGTAGGAATTGGTAGCTGGCAGATAAACGGGCTGAAAGATTCATTAACATGCTCTAATCCAGCATGTTGCTTCTCCTTCGGGGCTCGGCCAGTCTCCTGCATAAGACTCTTTAATATCTGAATCTAACATGAGTCCTGTAAGTACAAAGGATGGTGGAGCTCTAATCATGACCAGCACACTGCATGGTTTTATGAGAAGGCAAGTTGTGTGGTAAAGCACCTGGAGGACTACAAAATAATCTATAGCTCTGAGGCATCCATATGAAAGTTAGTACAATCTTACTATTCCATCAAATAACTACTTTCTAACAGAAGCATATGTGTAACGTCTGATAACTACTTTCTAACAGAAGCATATGTGTAACATCTTGCCAGTTGCTGCGAACTAAGATTTGCATCGTATGGATACAGATCATTTCAATAAGTAGTAACTGAGCTCAATACAATTAATTTGTTCCATTCCCCTATGTGGGCACACCCTGTAACAGCAGCAACTCTTGATTTTAAAATCAGCAATTCTCTTACTAAATTTTATACATGACACTTTCAGAATTTCTTATATGCTATTCCTCTTCTATTTTTTCAGTGTCAGGTGACTTTTGTTTTAGTGTGCTTTCTGCTCTTCTGCTGATAATCTGCTGTACCATAATACATCTTGCCTGTTTATTTCTGAAATCCTTCTTACTTGCCAAATCTCTGAATTTTTTTCCCATTCTCATCTTTCACAGCAAAGCATTTTTATATTTGTCTTTATTGCAAACCAGCATAATTATTTTTGTCCAAGATTTCTCAGGCTTTTTTCTTTGTGTTTTAGAGAGAACATTGCTTTTGGGAGGCTGGCATTTTAGGGTGCTTTGGAGTTTTGGAAAATGTTTAAAGGTATCTTCTGTCACCTTTAGGTCTCATATTTCATAGCATGGCAAACTTTCAAACTAGGAGAAAAAATAATTGTTCTCAATGATTGTTTCCTGTATTAATGTAATGGTATTTATACATAATTATTTGGCAATCTGATAGTAGCTTGTGTGGGTGCGCTGAGACAGATTTAAATGAGTCTGCTCAGATACTAGTAGCAATTTAGCTCTAAGAGTAGAGGCTGTGCAAACCCACTAGGGCCTCCAAGTGAATACACAGCAGATGAATCCAGAGTTACTACAGCTATACTGCTAATATTTTAACTGGATTACTGGTTTCCAGTTTGGACAGAACTTTGAGCTGCAGGCACACTTGAACTCTGCAGACAGATGTATCCTGAGTCAAATCAGAATCTCATCTGCATTAGCAGGCCAGAGTCAAAGGCATAGGATTTGTGATGTGATTTTCTCAAAATGTTGGAATCGCAGAGGGTTCAATCTGAGAACTTTGTCTAACTTTAATGGTACTACAAGTGTAATCCTCGATACAAAATTGCAGAATTTGTCCTACAGTTGGATAAAACAATTTAGTTACGCATTTTTAGGTAGAGCCAAAAGTACAGAGAGGTTTGGAAGCAATAAGGCTTGTTTGCATCTGGGAATGTCATAAATATGTGCAACTTTCTGAGGCCTTATTTGTAGGTAAAAGTACTATGTTTACCTTTTAGGTAAACAGTCATTCTTGAGCCGTCTACCCCTATGCATGTAAAAAATACATATCCCCTCAAGGGGGCACTATTGATTTAAGCACAATATAGAGGCGGTGCAGTTTCATCTTGATTTTCCTTTGTAGTACGTTGACAAAAAAAGCTTAAGGAGCTCCTAGAATGACTTTCAAGCCACGGTTTAAATAAGTGTTATATAAGGTAAATGATCTTCAATGTTATAATTCGGGTATAAAGTAAATCCAGTTATATAATGCCTACAGCCAGAATTTTGACTTTCACTTAAAACAGGATCATACTGGCGATGAAGGCTTATTCTTTAGAAATTTGGTATTTACTTGACTTACCTCTTTCATTGTTTTTCTTATTGCTTCTGCAGCTACTTTTTTTTTGTTAGGTGTAAAAGCAGAGGGGGAAATCAACTGTCACTGTATGTGACATTGAGGATTTCCTGCTGTTACAGACTAGGATACATAAATTGAACAGACCCATAGTGACAGTGAAAAATGTGATACTTATGGGAAGAATGTATTTGGTGATTTAGAAAAAGCTTCCTGCTTGGTGTCCATTTCCCAAACCCATAATAATTGAACTGCAATTTATTTCTAATCCGGCATGCTATCAAGCTTCTTTTGCTTCCTTTTGAACAGCTGGATTTATCTTTGTTATAATTGTGATTAAGCACTGGGATAAGTATTAGTTCTTCAAAGAGCAGACATATAAATATGATATTATCTTTCATAACGATGCTATCACAAAACAGCCCAAGAAAAATTGGCAGTAAGGAAATAAAATTACATTAAAACTCTTATTTGTACTACTTTTTTTTTTATCATTGTCTCGCTGCAATAGCATGTAGTAGGTAAAACTGAACTATGCCTTGGGCCCTTGAGTGAGAAATTCCTTCCAAGAAACAAGCCTTGTATTCTTCACAAGAAGGATTAGCAGTTCCTAAATGCCTGACTAATTTCTTAAATACAGTCCATGTTGCTATAAAAGAAACTACAGTACTTCTAAGACTTCACCGTTACACACTTCCACTTCACTGCATCGAGACAAGACAGAAGCAGTAAAAGAACTAGACAGAGCAAAAGATGCGAGCTCAGAGGAGAACAGTTATGAAGTCAATCTGAATCACTTACAGGGGTGTATATGCACTCAGTGGAGAAGGATCAGCTCTGAAACGTTCAAATAAAAAGCCTCACAAGCTGGAGGCAGGTCAGTCATCTTTTTAATGAAACTGTGGATGAACTGGGTAAAAGTATCAAGGGTTCAAATGCTGATAATTTGAGTCAGAGGCTACTTGTGGGCTATTTCCACTATTAGTACCCGTGGCCTCTGCAGCGGCTCCTGCTTTTCTGGCAGCTGCTCTCTGTTCTGTGCTCCGCAGGCATCACCCCAGGATGAAAGCTGCAGCTCCAGCAGAGATCTCATCAGAGTCAGAAGACCTCTTGATACTTGGAGATAATGATTATTATTAGTGCCAACACCCCTTTTCGGTGACTGTCAGCCGAAACTATAGCATAAAATTGGCTATCCTCATTTGTTAATTAATTTTGTTTGTAAAATACTCCTCTGAGGGAGAGGGAATAAATGTTACCATTAAGGACTTAAATAGGCTTTCAGCTGAAATGCCATAACCAGCTGCAGGTCAGCAACAAACCATTCTTTGTTAAGGTGTTTTCCTTTTACAGAGATAGAGACTTAACAAGCTGAATAATCTCATCTTTTTAAGGCAGACTGTTAAGGTGGACTACTTTTATGATCAAAAAATATCCTGTAGGTCATAGTAGCAGAAAGGAATTGTAAAGAATAAATTTTGAACTATTCTCTATTTTAGGATAGCGTTTTCTGAAAAAACCCATGAAAAGGGCTACAATATTGTCCCACTTACGGCTAATATTTTATATATTTTTTTGACCTATTACTAATATTTTAAAGTAATAGTCTTAAGCAAAAATACACCCTTTCTGGCCCACACAAGAATTATCAAGCTGGAGTCAAGACCCGATATATACAGAAATTGGAATTCTAATCTTACCCAAGTTATTAAAAAAAAAAAAATCAAACAAATGAAATAGTTTTAGCATGCTTATTAATGTTATTTAATGTTTATTAATATAAGTGTGAAATATCAGTAATGTATGAAACTGCTTTATAATACATTAAAAAAAGAAAATCTTATATTTCAGTATGAGCCTGAAATTACAGGAAAAACATTACTTTTTTGCTAAACCATCCTTTGACCTTTGAGCCACCAGTACACTATACTATATCCTGGAAAATTGTTACAGACCAGTATGTAAAAATCATAAAGAACTTCCGTATTGTATGATCACCTTAGGAAAAAATTACATTTATAATATTTATATTATAAATATTTATAATATTTACATTTAGTATAATGTATAATTTAGCTACCATACTGTATTTGTATACATAATAGGAACCTTGGAGTTCCTTCTCAAGATCACTTCTAATAGACTATAGAAACTAACCTGGGTATTGTTCCCATAGACCATGAGCTTATTCAGGAGATGAAACAGAAGTGAAGATGATATGCACATGTCAGAAATTGCGTGCTACTGACAGCAGCCCGTGTGTTCACCGTGATTCACTAACCCTGCTCTCAACCCATACTTTGGAATTTTGAGGTGCCTTCACAAACCTTGATGGCCTATTTTCCAGATATGAACAGGAATCAGAAAGAATTCCAATTTTGTGTTTATCTCCAATTAAACTGAATTCACAATTAAACTGGTATTACAGTGAATTGAACCATCTGGATATAATGCAAACAAAGGGGTCTTACAGTTAATGGTGGCCTCTTTCAGAGGTGTGAATGAGTAGGCTGTTCCCAGTTTTAGGTGGCTCATGATCCACACACTTGCAAGAAGCTTAATCAGGAATGCTATCTAGTAAGTGTAATTACCATTTTTATTCAGCATTAGTTATTTTTCTTGACCTTCATTTCTTTGTATTAGTTCAAATGTTTTAATATATATTTTTTTAATGTAATGATTTAAAAGCATAACTTGCATTTTCTTGCTGTGCAAGCTTGTAAAAGGATTTTTCCCAAAGGCAAAATAGGGATTTCTTAAAAGCTTTTAATTGTTTCACTAGTATTTCATAGAGAGAAAATCTGTTTTCAAACGTAAATAATTTGACAAATAACCAGGGGTAAAATTGGACATGAAAATTAATAGATAATCCTAAGGGAGGGAGCTTCAGAAGAACAGAGATTTGAACAGAAATGATTCTACTACAATTATATTCTTAGTACTGTGTATTTTTTCATTCTTCTTGTGGGCATAACTAAGTCCATGCATACAAACTGAATCTCAAACACAGAAATGTACTCCATCCAGTTCATTATTTACTGACCTCGGGAAGATCCTAACCGCCATCCCCAGCTGGTGAGGAATGCCTCTCTAATGAGAGATGCAAACATCAAAGGTGATGCAGGGCTCTGTGTGAAATGGAAGCTAATAACCTCTGCTGAGCTGATAAATATGGGTTTCATGCCAGCATTGCCCAAGCTACTGGGGTCAAGTGACATCAAGACTGCAAAAACATGGGTGAAAGTAGGGAGGCACCAGCAAGGGTCTGCGGCAAAGGATAGGGAGGCAATTACCAGTAACGTGGTACTGTATGAAGCAAACTTAATTTCATAATAAAATGAAACTGAGGCAGCCGCGGTTTGAAGAGGTAAGCCAGTCTTTAGTAGGGGATACAAACACTCTTCTGTTTTGTTAAGCTAAATGGCAACAGTGCTCTATACTAAAGGAAAATGCTAGAGAAGAAAATCAGCTCAATGTTTCTGTGCATTAGGGATCCAAGATGGCATAGCGCTGTTGATGCAATTACTGTGTCTTGCTTTTCTAGTCACCTATCTGCATATAACAGCTAGCTGTAATTGCTAACAATTAGCAAAGGGGCTGCAACTTTGCTCCATGTCAGAGGAAATGCATAGCGTGCCCTATAATTCATCTTTCTGACCTACTTCAGAAGAACCACTACTCACCCTGGCAGGAACTTGTTTGACAGAAGGCAAGCCAGCAAGAGCTTTTGCTCGGTCTCACTCCACTGGCCACAACAGAAGTTTGTACCAAAGCTATTGTTCTAGGTAACTGCTGTTCTTGCTGTAACATTTAAGGCTTGCTTTTAGATTAGAAAAAAAAAAATCTATTTTCTTCGTATGCAGCAAATAACAAGGGGAAGTTCATAGACAACATTAATAGACAGTCTTGTAGTTAGCAGAAGAAAGTCAAAACCACAGGTAAATGTTTCATTGGCTAAGCAGGAAAAGACCTGAATTAGTTTAACACTAAATTCAAATGAATTTTTTTGTAAAGCGATATTTGCCTACTGTTCTGTTAGGAGTCTAAGCCTATGGAAACTTTTAGGAATGGCTATTAAATTTAAAAATCAAGATAGACAGTTTGCAATTTATTTCTGATCATATCAGCTGACATCCTTCCTGCCAGTCAAAGTGATTGAAAGGGAACAAAAAGCTGCAAGCGCCTCCCTCTTCAGATGAATAGAGGTATTAAATATAATACTTTCACCAACTGTTTCACAGTTTAAGTACCAATTTAGCTCTTCAAGTAAATTAAGGCTTGTCTAGTGTGCAATTCAGCGATATAGTAGGTGTTAGAATCTGGCTCTACTGTTGCAGTTCTGCGTCTGTGACTATACTGCATTGACTTGTCTTGAGTTTAAGATGTATTTAAAACAAGTAAGTTAAGTACTTAAAGTTAGAACTTATAATCAAGTAGTTTATTTTTAATAACAAAAGTTATTATTGGAAGTCACTGCTAGATTTGTGTGAATCTGCTAGATTGTACTTTTACTTGTAATTCAGTTGAAAATTATGGATTCAATATCCATGTGGCTAAAAAGGGATCACATTGATGTGGAGATGTTAGTTAGGCATGGCTGGAAATGCTAAGTTCCTGTTCTCACAATTAACATTCTGCCTGACAAGAAGCTCTGATGCATTTACATTGATGCTGATGCAGAGAACTGTTTCGGATCACAGACAAACCTACAGGATATTCCCTGTCTGATGTCATTTATGTTTTCCTACTTGGTATAGCTGGACATAAACTGTAAAACCTCTGAGGTCTGTAAAAAAACCTTAAATGGACAACAGACACTCTACCCAAGCCTCTACTGTTTTGTTCTTAATTTTTCACTCAAAATACTCTCATTCTGAGGTTACTCACAGTTCTTGCTCAGAAAGTTCCCTTAAAGTTGATGGGGAATTTTGATCACATTAGAGCAGATGCAGTAGCAGGGAAGAAATCTTCAAGAATTGTTGTGGAACTTCCATTTCATTATTCATGTTACAAAGGGGTTTCCCCTGCTTTCAGCTTCTGTGGAACAAGAAGTAACTTTTAGTCTACTGTACTTGTGGGACCTTTGGGAATTCCTACCCATACTTATAAAGACTCAACCCCTCAGTGCCCTTACTCTTCCTTTAATTGCCCCATCTGTTCCTGTAGCCTTGATTTGACAGGGAAATGGGCTTCTCTGGGAGCAAACATAGGACAAGGAAAGTGACTCTACTTGTCATTAGCTTCCAGTTTTCACTAGCCACAGCCCTGTCAAGTGAGCCCATATTCAGAAAATTCTAGTTTTGAACGCACTTCTACAGCCCAAGCACCCACACTTAGTTCCTGGTTTGTCCTCTTCTGAAGCTTTACCAGGCCAGGCAGAGGCCTAGCAACCCGGCAGTGCAGATGAGTAGGCAAAAACAGCAGCAAGAGCTTTCTCTGCCATCTCTTTCCTTTGCTTATGTAGGAGAGGAAGAGAAAACCACTGTCTCTTGCATCAGCTAAAGCTGGGTAGATTGTTTATACTCTCCTCCCAACACAGTCCCCTCCCTTGGCTCACTGTGGGCAGGGCTAACCAGAAATCTTTTGACAAACTCTAATGAGGGAAATGTGGCCGTACACAGTTATGCTTTCCTGCCGTCTGCAGACTTAAGGCATCATTTGTGTTCTGATCATTCTTCAAATTCATAGCATGGGAAATTATGCTATGAGAGAAACAAGCTAAAGTGAGGTCATGAAGTAATTCTGTAATTTGCAGATCTGGGGTCTAGGCACAGATTGTTTGTAATTTCTGTGTCTTCTATGTAGAATCTTCATGGTACCAAAAGAGAGGAGACACTATAGAAATGAGATGGAGATGCTTTACCTGTAGAAGAACAAACACTACACTTCAAATAACACAGTTAATCTCTAAATCTGTACTTTCAGAAGAAGTAGGCCACACACTGTATTAAATACTGACAGGTCTGTTACAGAGAATAGAAATGTGAAAGAACAAGACTGTTCTTTATGCATTTTTTCAAATTATAAAAATATTTTTTTTAGTTCTAAAATGTTCCTGAATACGCATTTCTAGAATAGTTAAAACTATTAAAACTTAAGTTTAATAAATGAATGTTTCTGCATTTTATTGTTTCAAGGTAAAAGAATCATTCAATCTTATCAGTTCTATTATAGACAAAATAGAGTACTTTACTTTCCAAGGAGAAGATAGAGATATAATTTCAAATTGAATCATACCATTTAGGAGAGCTGCATATACTAATAAAATGTGAAAGCTCTGTGTGGGATCTTTAGGAGGTGTACAGTGCTGGGACTATGAAAGGAGCAACGGTTGGTTCTTACCATCTGAGCAGGCCCACTGGTTTGCTGTTAGAATTGAGGAAGTGGTACTGGTCTGAGCAGACACCTCACCAGACACCTGAGGATCCAGATGCTCCACCCTGGGGGAGAAAGAGCATAGGGAAAAGGATTTCAGATAGCTCCCACTTTGAGACATCAGCAATCACCTGCTACCAGGCTTCTCTATTTCTGGGTCAGTTAACTTGAAGCTGCCAGCTTCTTCAGCTGGTACTGAATTGTTGTAACAAAGTTCCTGGATTTACCACTCTAAGAGTTGTCATCAAACTTGCTACAACAATGCAGCCAAATATGTCACAAGCTACAGGTTATTGCAGTGTTGCCTCACCACTTGAAGTAGAGCTGTGAGTTCTAAGTATTTCCTAGGTCAATGCTCCTGACAAGTCCTGACAGCTATGCTAAAACCAGGAGCCTTCCATATTCCATCTGGCATTAGAAAAACAACTCAAAAGACCATTTTCTTTCTACCATTTAACTCATTTCAAGGGATGTCTGTCAAACAAGAGCTCAGTCATCCAAGGTAGACAGCTTCTCATCCTTCGGCAAGTTGTCTCACCTCTCCTAGATGGCTGCATGTTAAACATTAATAATAGTGTTCCTCTAGGAACAGTGACCAACAGCACTGCTGAAAATGCTTGCAAACTGGATGGTGAGGATGAAAGTAAAAACATCGAAAACTGTTTAGTCAAATCTTTATCTCCATGTTACAAAATCTCAGTATAACATATTTTTCAGGAACTCATGAGCCAGCTGGTGTTATTAACACGTGACTACTACATGGGCTATCAACTTCTACTAGCCCGTCTTTACTTCCTAGAAATTGCTTTATGCCGAAGTCATTAGTGCCTGATTAGAGCCCACAAGAACCAAACGGATGAGCCAGGGGAGTTCCACAGTGTTGAATGCACAATTGCATATTATAGACTGTTGCCAGACACAGGGAGTTTAGCGGTTGGTTAGTCAGCCTTGTATAAAAATGCTTCTGTAGTTGCCTTTAAGGGCTGGTAGTTTATTGGCAGTTATTTCACCCCTGGATCACCAGATTCTTATTCAGATCCAAGACTGCGGATTTTTCCCTCGCTCTTTCTTTTTTCTTTTGTTTCACAGGACGAGTTCACTCTAAAGCTCTGGTTTGGACAGAAAGACCAGATTTTTGCTGAAAATTTGCTGTAATTGTGAGAATAAAGTAATTTAACTATGCAACTTTGTTTTAGAAAAAATCCCTGGAATACAAACGGTATACTAATATTTCAAGGTCCATAATTTATTTTTCTAATTTTTCACTTAGACATTCTCTTTGGTTTCACATATGGGGAAAGCTCATGATTGGATTTTTTTTTTCCTAATCTCGGACCATTAGGACAAATACTATATGCAGTATTCAGGTTACAAAACCCTAATCTGTTTAGCTGTTACTGTGATGTTTTTCAAAAGGACTTAATTTCAGTCACTTTTACTGCAGTTTTGTGGCGGTATTTTTACCATGTGTGTAAAACCGAAGGTATTTGGAAAAATGCTGCTGCAATTTAATTTGTACTACATGGAAGAGAAGCTGGATTTAGTTTGAGATTTTTTTTTTAATGATTTGTCAATAAACTACATAATCTATTAAGCAGATACGGTCCCGTATGTTAATGCAGTATTTGAGGTTTGAAGCACAAGTGGCTAGAGACAGCTTAAGGACAATAGCTTAGGCGAGAAAACTGCTTGTCATCGTTTGCTTTTCTGTAACCAGGTCGCCCTCCTCCCCGCTCAATCCCCGCAGACAGCCGGATTTTGTGTTACCCTGGGTGTGCCTGCATTTCACCCTCTCCTCTCCCGAAAGGCGGGAGCGTGCGGCCGCGCCGCGGATCGTGCCATTAATATCATATCCCGTTTTTCCTCCTCAAGGGCGTTAGCGACTCCCCTTCCCCCGCCGCCACCCTCCCCTTTTTGCCCCACTTTTCTTCCCCCGCAACGAATTTTTCCTCACAGCACCTTTTTTCTTTCAGTATTCCCCCCCCGCCTCGGGGGGAACCGNCGCCCCGCCTCGCGCGCCGCGGCCGTTGGGCTCGCTCGCGCGCGCGCCGGGGCACGAGTCCCGCAGCGGCTCCCGCGGCCCCGCCCCTTTTCTAATTGCGCCGCCATCCCCGAGCGGCGGCCGAAGGGGGAGAGGAAGAAGGGACCCGGGCTGGCGGAGGGATCACGGGCGGCCGCACGCAGCCCCGAGCGGAGGGATCCATACGCTGGAGCCGCCCGTAGCGGCGGTGGGAAGGAGGGAGGAGGGGGAGAGTGATGCGGCGCGGCCGGGCGGGCTGAGGCGAGGCGGCCGTTATCTGGGGGAACGGGGGTGGGAAGCGGGGCTGCTGCGGCGGGAGGTGGGGGCAGAGCGGCGGGCGAACAGCCGGAGCGGGCTGGGGAGGGGGGCGGCGAGGCCCTGAGGGGAGGGGACGGGGGAAGGGCGAGGTTGTGGGGCGAGGCGCCGTGTGCTGCTCCCGTCCGTGAGCTGCGTCGTAGTTTAGTGGAAAAGGGAAGGGGTTAGAAAAGGGAACTGGTTTAAAATAGCTGCTGGTCCCTGCCGGGGGCTGGTTCCCTCCCCCGGGGCTCGGGGGGTCCCTGGTGTGCGGGAGCGGCCGGGCCGAGCGGGGCCGGGGGTCTGAGCCCCTCGGGGTTATCGCTGTGGGGATGAGCTTGCGGAGTTTTACTGGAATTTCTCCTTTTCTGAGGAGCTGCCGCTGCTGAAGCGGATTTTTCCTTCCTTCCTTTTTTTTTTTTTTTGTCTGATGCAGAATCCCCGTAGCTAGGCAGCCTCCCTCTTTTCTTCCCTTCCTTCCTTCCACCCCTCGGTATGTAGGAAGGGAGAGGCATCAATGGAAAGGCTGAAATACGAGTAGATGCGCTTCCAAATGCCTTTTTTCTTGAAAGAGGAAGATAAATCCCAGCTGCCAATGCACTGACTTTTGTTGCCGTTGAATTGGTTGGTAAAAATGGGGTTCGCTTACTCCAGCTAAATCCTTGGAGCGTGTCAGAGAGTTGCTACGGTGAAGGACTTCTCGTATTTTTTTGCATCAGTGGAGCTACGTTGATGTTAACCATTTTTTTGTAAGATGGAGAACGAAATATTCACACCCCTTTTGGAGCAGTTCATGTCTAGCCCTCTTGTCACCTGGGTAAGCGTTCATTTTTCCTCACACGTTATTCATTTATTTGCTCATTGTTTGAAGATAAGTGCCTTGCGGCAGAAAATGAGGTGGAGTTAGCATCACGGTGATGCCGATTTTGTTTTAGGTTAAGACATTTGGGCCGTTAGCTGGAGGAAATGGGACCAACCTGGAAGAATATGTGGCGCTGGTGGACGGCGTGTTTCTCAACGAAGTCATGCTGCAAATGTAAGTGCCTGCAAGTTGTGCCTTGGGTTTATTTTTCGCTCTTGGTTTTCTTTTACATTTTGCTTTCTTATGAAAGCTCTTTTTTCCCCCTCCGTATTGACCTTGGTACGTTTCTCTGTTTTATACTTGAATTAGTCATGTGGTCGGTTAATAGGAGACTTTGGAGCGTAGCAGATGCTCTTTACAATTTAATACTTGAGTGATATATTTGCGGGATATATAGTGTAATACAGGCTGAATCATGAGATATAGAACTTACTGGAAAATTGGATGACTGTAAATAGCTTCCCAGATTTCCACTGAGAAGCATGAAGGTTCGTTCTATTGTAAGTCATGCTCATAAAGAGAATTTTGAATAAAGTTGCTTGGCTAAAAAGATTCTAATCCATATCATAGTTCACATTACATGCAACTTAAAGATCGCATGTGAGTCACATAATGTTGTTTACTAAGCAATTGGACTGTCCTTTAACTCCTTCCGCTTTATTTTTCACAGTTCCAAATTAGAGTAGATAGCAGTCATGCAGTAAAGCTGGTATTGTAATTCAGAGTGTAGAATGTTTTTTGGGTATGAGCCATGGAAGAAACGTTTTTACAGACTTTTGTAAATTGTTTATTGAAAACTCTGATTGTTAGAAACATTTCTTTACAATTACAGTGACTTTTTGTTGATCATAGTTTTGACTGGAATGTTGCCCACTACTGTAATGCTAGAGAGTAACACTTCTGTCAAGTGTCTAGTGATAGAATCATAGCAGTGTTACTGGTGGGAAAAAAATCGTCATACCTTTTTTTTTAATATATTTTAAGTGTTTACAGAGAAATACATATTTTGTTTGTAAGGTATGAAAAAATGTAGGTTTATGGATGGCTGGATAGATGAGTGTGTGAGCAGCTTGTGGTGACAGCTGCTCCTCAGGAACTGCTCTGTGTTGGGCATTCTTTTACTCTCTTTAAAGTTTTTGCTCATGTTTAGTACTTTTGAAGTTTTTGCTGTTGGTATTAAGCTTGTATAACTCATCTATGTAAAAAGATCTACACGTTACCACGTTTAAGTTTGAATTCACATATTTTTGAAACCAATATTTTCTTTGTCACCTGTTCTGTGAATTCCAAGTGTTTACTTCTGTAATACTGAGAAACATGGAAAACTTGGTGGAACAGAACTTCTTAAAAAAAATCTTGAGTCTATTTCTGGCATATATTAATAATAATTTTGAGTGATACATTCACAGAATCATACAATTTTTATTTTACAATTGATTTTTGTTTTCTTCATATAAATTAAGTAGCTTGTCAGTTATGACCGTGCATTTAACATGTAAAGCTTCTATTTGGTAAAAACATTTGACAGCTGGAAGGCAAATTTAGTACTGGAACTGGACCAAGGTGATTTTGAAGAGTACAATCTTGAAATTAAACTTTCTCAGCAAGTTTCTGGAATGCTAACTTTATAAATTGATATTCATTATGTGAGATACACATATGTGAAATGGAATGCTGAAGAGAGGCAACATTTCTCATGCTAAAGTCACTGTGCGTTGAATTTGACTTCGACTTTGTAAGTGCATCTTTGACCCCAGACCATGATTACTGGAGTTTACTTCAGAGGTTTGTGCATGCATATAAAAAATACATGTGGGAGATGTGAATTTAATATAAAATGGTTCTGTAGTCAGAACAATTAAAAGCTGCCTTCAACTGTGGTGCGTGTAAAAGGAGGGGTGTACAAATACAATTAGTTTTACAAAAATGTAACTACACTGGAAGGTGTATTTTATATAAAATACATATTTGGGGCGGACTGAAATGTGTTACGGTTGATTACTGCTGAGAATTGAAGTTTCCAGAACTGTGTTCTTATTTTGGAGGGGTTTTATTTGTTTTGGGTTTTTTGCCAGGATTGAAAGGGAAAAAATGTTTCATGTTTTGCTGACAGGTTCTGTCTCTGGTGAAGTCACTGTGGAAAGCTGTGTTACCTTCTAATCCTGTTCACTTTGAATATCCACCTATTAAAGGTCTATCTTCGTTTGCAGAAATATTTAAAAGATGCAGCTCCAACTAATCATCAGTATTACTTATTTTCAGTATCTTCCATTTTATTAGTATTTCTCTTTTTTTTGCTTTCAGTCTTAACTGCCATGTGTTGAGGAAATGTGGCAGAAAAATTTGTATCACGTGAGGTCAAAAGCAAAATATTTTTCTTCGGAATATTGTTTTGTGTTTGCTTGTGGTTTGGGATTTTTTTTAAGCTCTCAATGACTTACTTCACATGAGAACTGGAGACTCGTGGTTAGGAGCGATGGTGCTCTTAGAAGCTCTAGAGAAGTGTTCTTGGAGAAGTCACCAGGAGTGTCATTTGTAGAAATGTGGAAAGTACCACTAGAAGTTTTTGGTTTTTTTTTTGAATTCACGTGAGTTGTGTTATATGGCGCTTACTATTTTCTTTGGTTTTGAGCTATTTTAGGCTGTTGGTGTTTTGGTGTGAGAATACAGCTAGTCTGTACCTGTAAGCTAAGGACTTTGTGATGTGGTGCTGGTGTAGGTTGGCTCCTCTGCTCGAAAAGCCATTTAAAGGGCATTGAAAGCACGAGCAGGTGGAGGATGCTGGACGTGCTGTGGTCCTGCCTTATACTGGAATAATTTGTTTTTACCAAATGTTGAAGAAACAAATTTTATGACCATAAAAGTGAGTGTTAATGTATTGGCTTAGACATGGTTTATAAACAGTGACATGATCAAAAAAAGTGGCTTTGTTACTTAGAGAAGGCTTTTTTTGTTCAGCAAAAAAAAAAAGTGAATCATGCCCTCCGTCAGTGACAAGTGAGAGTTCGTTTGTATGGCATTTGTTTGTGTTTGTGCTTGTCTAGACCAAATTTATTTTCAACGATTGTAGTGATTCAGGCAGAGGAAATAGATGTCACCATTGGAATACTTGCAGGGTAGTGGTACCGAGGTGGTCGGGTTTTATGAGCAGTGAGATTATTAGTACCTCATACGTGAGCAAGAATATTTCATTGCATTCCTTGTATGTCTTTTGCTTTTGACTTCTTGAACGTTTTAGTGCACATGAAAATTACAGAGATTCCATTCAGTGTCCGGTTACATCTGAAGAATTCTTTCTTTGCTGGAGATGCTACAGGCCAATTTTATTAGTATTTTTAGAAAATTATTTTTAATTAAGGAGAGTTCCAGTGTTATAATATTAAACTTCTAACTTGAGAGAATGTATCTCATTTCCTGTTTAAATTTAGGTCCTGTTCTTCAAAAGTATTTGGTTACCTACCTTCTGCTGGGATCAGTCAGTATCTGATGCCTCTGGATGGAAACCCATCTGTCTTTCTAAATCTGAGCCTTTATCTTGGTGTTCTTTGATACAAAAAGGAGTCACGCTTCTTGGAAATAAATCAGAATGCAAGAGATCAGTGCAGTGGTGTTCATGGCAGGGAGGTGGAGGAACATGCCGAGAATACTTCATACCTTTACCATACCTCTGTATCCGAATACTTTTAACGTATGGAGTGCTCATATACTTGAGTAAAATACATTGTGTATGCTACTAAAATAAATGAAAAAGTATAATTCAAAGGATTAGTCACCTGTTGCACATCTAGGTGCCATTGCACTAAAATAATACTTAGTTGTCCTAGAGATACTTCTCCAGAACCTAACACCACCTTAATTTTTTTCAGTCTTAGTATTGTACTGTTTATATACTCTTCTGATCCCCAAAGATAAAGATATTCATACAGAAACACTCATTTTCTGAGTGGTTTTTTGTTTTAATTTCTGATAGGTCTTGTTCTCTGATATTTGTTAATTGAATTCCAATAGGATTGTGTAAGAAATGCTGAAAATCTTTTAATAAAAACTGTGGTTCCTAAAACTCGTTCCTGTGAATAAAAATGGACCGCTGCAAGTAGTTACAAGATTGGGACTTTCATTACATTTAGCACCACCATTAATATTTGGTCAAGTAACAAAGACTTGAAACAGTATGCTAGTTTTAGTGGGTTTATTTTATTATGCTTTGTGTTTGTGGAAATGGATCTGTTTTAAAGGAACTATTGGCAAAATACTGTATGCAGAATTGGAAATGTATAGAACCAAGCTCTGAAACTTGAGTTAATTTAATCCACTGTCTAGAGAACCTGTCTGCTTTCATAACTTTTGTCTTAATTGAATATGTTAATCGATACTATCTATATCAGTTGCTGCACCCAGGCATGCTAAGAACTACTCCAAAATGATGAAGCATTTTCTTGTTCTCCTGTTTTTCTCTCCCTTGCTGTTCTCTCACTGTTTTTCACTGCCTGAATCCACATGTGAGCATTTGACACCCTTAAAATTTTCCAGGTGGACGGGCTGACTGTTCCACCACTCTGGTGCTCTGTGCCCAGAATGTGTAGACTGCTTCATTGACTCCTTTTCTGAGCTTTCAGTCTTCAGCTGTATGCTTTTTTTCCAAAGTGTTGAGCTTGCCAGCCCATGCTTCTGGCTTGCTTATATCATTCCCTAAAAACTGGACTCATGTCCAGTGGCTGAGCCAGCTGCCTGGCTCTGGGAAAGTGCAGGAGCAGGCGCTCCCCTCCAATTCACTCTTTCTTGTGAAGAACACCTAATAGCTGGGCAGGGAAATGGGAAAATGAAGTTGGTGAGTTCGGCAGTAAAAATATGAGCGCGTATTTTAGGAGAAAGTCAAATATTACTAAATCTGCACCTTCATCTCTTTCTTGCAGCGAATGGAATTGATTCACACTTTTCAGATGTGCTGTTGGGCTTCTGCAGGTGCAAGGTGGCACATGTCACTAGTGGAGAGCTGTTTCTCTTAAGAGTGGTTCTGCAGCAGTAGGGCCTAGGTTTTTCTTAAGAAAAGCTGAATTTACAACACACAGGTTTTTTGTAAAGCAGCAATTTATTTAATAAATGGTTCAGCAGAATGTGCACCATGCTTAAGATTGTTGGAATTAAAACCTTTTGATTACAGAAAAGGAAAAGATACTTCTTACAGTATAATGATTAATTTTAGACTTGAATGTCTGCCTGCAGTGAGTTTTGAACTGGGCAAATGAGGTGGACATAGGCTGACTCTTGGACTTCTGAGGCGACTTCTGAGGTGCTTAAGGGTTTGATAGCTAAAGGGGAAAAAAGTGTGGGTTGAACATGGAATGCTTAAAGCGTTTGATCTTTGTCTATGTCTCTGTTTTGCTAGGGGGTTTTATGCTTTTGTACCCTTTTCCACACTTGATGTCCACTTCCCTTCATCCTGTCTACTCTGATTTCTGTGCAATAAACTATTCTGTAGTTCACTCATGGCTTTTGCAGTATTTTGAAGATTAGGAAATAAATAACCAAATCTTCCTCTGCATGTATACATCCACTTCTTCGCTTTTTTCTGCATGTGCTATCTCGAGTATCTATATTTGATTCTGTCTCCTTCATTTCTTTTGGTAGTGTACTACATATCACATCCTTAGTCTAGGGAAAATAGCTGGGCCAGGGAATGAAAGCTGAGTTAAAAACTGTTTCTTAATACATAGAGAGGTGCTCTATTTAGTCTATCTACCTGTTTCATGAATAGCAATCTTAGCTGAAAGTTCTAAAATCAAAATGACTTGTTTCAGCACTGAAAATATTCTGACAAGGAAACAACATATATTCACTATGGCTTTACAGTTTTATTTTTAGGGTATTTTGCGTTTCATTCTAGGTGCTGTTTCAAAGTACTCTATGAAGGCAATGAAAGAAACTTACTCATAGCTTTCTAAGCATGTATTTTAGGTGTTGCATTGTCAGGAAGGGTAAGTAAGAGTGTACTGCTCAACTGTCTGCTCCTGTGACATGACCCAGTTCAGGCTGGTTTATATGTAGAGACCCGGGTACCACATTGAAGATGACAGGGCAGAGATGCCCCAGCGAGGTAAGGGAGGAGATGCTCTTTACCCGCCTCTGCTCCTTTGCTGCCGTGGTCCTGCCTCCCTGCCTTGTAAGGAAAGGCAATACACATCTCATTTATCTCTAATTTTTATACCACAAAGGTTCAGAGGTTTAGCTTAGCTATGAATATATCCTACCTGGACCAATCAGCTTGCATCTTTCACTGGCAAGGCTGTATTTCTGCAGGTTCCGTGGCTACTTTGGGGATCTCTGCGCCACAAACCTTTGCAAAGTATCGCTGTGGTCTGATCTTTTTTTTTTTTTTTTTTTTAAATAAACTAATCTAGTTAACTGACAAATTGGTTGCTAAATCGAGCACATCTTAATCCTATGCTAAATTAGAGAAGCTTGCTTCTAGATTTTCCTTATTTGTTTCTTCAGTGAAGAAGGAGCTTTTTAGCTTTGTGTTCTTTCATACGTTCCTCCTCCTTTTTCTCTAAATACAAATTTGTTGCCTTTCTTGTCTTTGATGCTGTAGCACTATGTCATAATTATTTAGGGATCAAGACATTTTTCAAAATGCTGCTTTGTTGGAGCACATGACCTCAGTGGTCAGAGATTATTTGGTAGAAACTGTGTGGGAGTACGTTTGTTTGCTTTGTTTTAAAGAGTCCTCTATTTATGCCTTAAGATGCTTCAGAGCAGTATGGCCTCTTAGGCAGTTGTATTTACAAAATACATGAGACTAATTGATGTTAGAGTGTTGAATCAGAGCAAGGCTACTGCTTGGCCCGGACTTGGTTGATGTGCTTTCTCATTGGTTTACTCTGAGGAAAAAGCCAAAATTATCTTATGTTGTATTTTTGGATTTGGAAATCATAATGGATGAACTCATGAGCAGCTTGTGTTATATCTCTGGCTGTTGAGTGAATCTTTGTCTTGCACACTTAGATATAATTAAAAAATTGCTTCCTTTTCTATAGTGATAGGAGATAGTGCATTTAGGTTTATTACAGAATTGTAACTTATTTTAAGCTGCGGGGAAATATTTGCTCTAGTTTTTGTTTGTGTGGTATCTTTGTTTTTCTTAAATAAGCCCTTGAGCAAAAAATGTCTCGTGTAATTTCCTGGTAGCTTGGGAATATAGTTGCTGTGTATTCAGAGTATTGTGTATGCCAGACAAAAATAAAACACGGATACTAGTTGGTGTATGATAAAATGTAGAGAAATGTCGTAACTAAAAAAGTGCTGGTTTGCATTTTAGCAAGGATATTAATATTAATGTTTTAAGATGAAAAGAATGCACTTATTTTACAGGCCCTTATATGTATGCTTATCTTGTAGCTGTGAGTAGTTAACAGGGGTACAGTCCATGTACTGCTCTATTTATATATAAATCAGCAGGGGATTGTACGTGTATTGATGTGCATACAGAATTTCCAACACATCTCAGTGTGCTGAAGCAATGGAGGTGCTCACATGGGTAAAATTTTTACAAGAAATGTAACTTGTTTTCTTTGGCAGTCCCTGTAGATCCAGGAGCCTTGCATTTGAATTTGTCTCATTCTCTGGAATAATCTGTACAAAGGACTCGGAACTGTCACTTGGTAGTCTAAAAATTGGTACATAAGAAGATGACGTATGTTTTATTATTATTAATTTACTTATAGAAACTTTATCGTACTTCAGAAGAAAGAACACTATGACTCTAGAATTTGCCTAACCAAAAGTATTAACGGAAATCTGTGTGGCAGTATTTTTACGACTTAAGATCTTTTTAGTCGCTGAAACTGCAGTATTCAGATAGCTTTGGTGTCATCTCAGTAGGCTGATTTCACATCAGCATTTCCTTGCATTTTTTAATGCTCAGTGTGCTGAGATGGTTACCTAAGGTCAGACTATTTTGCATCTCAAGTACTAGCTAATTATTTTTGAGAATTTATAGCTTCAGCAAGGTTCTAAGTAAAGAATAAAATCAGTGAACATTTCCTCAGGTTTTCCAAAGGATAAATTATTTTTGGTGATGTTATGGTTATCAAATAAAGCAAAGTCTGTGCTGCTGTGGTGTTGGAAGTTGGTTAGAGCAGAAGAGAAAAACTTGTATATATATAAATTTAATAATATCTTTTTTTTTAAGCTTAAAGAAGAATGTGTGAATGTGTATTGCTTTTAAATCCTACAGAAATCATTTTCCCTTATATTAATGTTTTAAATATCTTAGGAAACATGTTAGCTCCACAAATGTCATTTGGTAAGGCCGATAAGTATTTATTTGCTCAGTTTCTGTACTGCATGCTGCTTCCTATCTGGCAACTCTCTGGCCTATTCTGGTGCTTTTTTAACTGTTTCTGATGTTTCTTCCGAGTACTACCTGTATGTCTGCAGGATGTTCTTTCCAAGGTAGACTGTAAAAACATTTTCTCACTTCGTGCCCTCTGTTTGGTATCAAGTCATGCTGCACCTTGTGATGCGGATCTGGGAGTGCTTGCTTATGTAAAGATAATCTCACTGTTGTCACAGGATTACTGCCGGTGTAAATGTTTGCGGCGTTTTAATGGTCAGTTGCATCGAGGTGTTAATCACGAAGTCAAATAGTTTTCAGTTTAATTTGGAAAATAATATAGAGCAAGTACTACAGCAGTCTAATTCTGCCTTTTGAAACAGTATATGCTGCCAGGCCTTTTGCAATTCAAACAAACCAACCCACCAAACAACAACAAAAAAAAAGCCCAAACCAGAAGAAGACAACCCTTATCAGATATTTAGATTTGTTGAAGTAGTAAAATATGTTTTAAAACTTTCTGGTTCTCATCTGTTTGCTCAAGAAAAGTTTTCTTTGTCAAGTTGTTTTGTCTAGGAATTCTCGATTATTTAATAAGCAGGAGTGTTTCTTTTGTGTGTTAAGCATTCTGTGATGCTCTGGATGCTATAGATTTTCTTCTCCACCAGTGACAGTGTTTAATTTGATGGAGGCCCCTTACGTTTTGGCAGCTGTGGAGCTGAGGCTGCTCCACGTTCTCATGGATTGTTGCATGGAGCTCCCCCAGGTTACTTGGTGCAGTGAGTAGTGATTTGGTATTTTCAGTCTTTGGCCAAAAGCTTTTTATTTGACATAGTGCCTTTTAGTGTGAAAGGAAAAGAGTACATCTGATAGTCAAGTCGAAAGAGAGAAAAGTCGTTTCGTATTATGTGATGATAAAGACAGCTGTTGCTCTGTAAGCTCGGAAGTTAGGATTTTTGGGGGTGTTAATTCAGTGATACAAGTGTGTACTTAGTAGATGAGAGGTGAACTGGTGTATTTCCTCTCTTACTTTCTCCTCCCTTTCACTCACCTGCATGCATCTTCCCTATTACTACTAAGGAAAAGAGAAAGGACAAACCAGAAATCTGCGCTGTTCTGGTCGCTGCATTTTTAAAACCTTGGGAGGGAGAAGTTAAAGATCAGTCACCAGACTTCTTGAACATGCCATGATTTTGTCTGCCTGTTGGCTCATTCACATGTGCCAGATGTGAGAGGGTGTCCCTTCGTGCAAATAACACCAGGAGCAGTGGGACCACCCAGCAGAGCAGTTGCTGGTCAGAGCAGCCCTGAGGTCGGGAGGCGCAGCAGGTTGGTATTGACAGAGGAGGGAGAGACGGGGTTACGCGGCACAAAAGGCTTGTGGCACTGCTTCCGATACAGCTATTCTAGCACATGTCAGCCATGAGTAATTGGGCTGTGAGCACCAGCAAGAGAGCTTAAGCGCTGTGCAGCTCCCCTGTGAGCAGCTCAGCCTGGTCGGATGCTGCAGAGCTGAGGCAGGGAGTGGGAAAGCTGTCTGCAAATGCTCAGTGTCTACTCGCTTGTTCTTGGTGGCGTTCTTGTGATCCCCACCAGCCAGCTGATTTGTCGTAGGACACTTGGTTGTGTTTTTTTAAGCAGGCATAGAGCTTCAGTCTCCTAATAGTTTATGATGTTGGACATAATCCTAGAGCATGTGGTTTTGTGCGAGGGACAGAAGGCTTATGGAGTTAGACTTACTTCTAAAACTCATGTTAGCATGAGGCAAAAAACTTTTGATACAACTGTTGAAATTTGGGCACATATAGTCAATCTTTGCTAAGTGCAGAGTTAGCAAAGTGTCCTTAAATTGAGATATTAATATGCACCTTATTTTGCGGTAAAGGAGATCTCAGCATTTGTAATGATACCTTTAGATGTCTGAGCAGATGTTCATGTAGTTCTGCAGATATTTTGATGGTGCATTGATTGCTGCTTGAACGGTATTGTCTCGAAGGCAAAAATACAGGTGTTTCACAAGGAAGAGGTACATTGTCATAAATCACATTTGCTTGCTCATTGCAGGTGAGGCTTAGAGCATTCTTTTCCTGGATCCTGTGGAAGCGCACAAAGATACAATGGCTAAGCAGGATTCAAAACTGAACACTTGAACAGCTCTAGAATGTACATCCCTTGTGTCTTCAACAAGTCAGACTGTGGTTCTCCAGCTGTGATAGTCATGTGCACATTGTGTAACATCACTGGGCCATCGCATCGTTCAACATCATCCATGCATTGCAGCCTCAGGGCTTGCTGCATGGCTTGCATGATGCTCTTCAAGAGGTGGAAGGATTTGGTTGCCTTATATTTTTCAGATAAGAACGTGCAAAGTTAGTTCTTTGCATGCTTCAACAGTGGATAGTCTGTATCATGAATTATTCTTTAGAGAAGTCATCCATTTAAATCCATTTCTATCAACACAGCCTGATGAACATGTGCCAGAGCTAGAGAAAAGAAGGTACGTTTCTTCATGTTTTTAGTAGGTTTAGCATGGAAATACTCTTTGGCGGGAGAAAATGCTCATACCGATAGATGCAGGAGGAGTTTGAAGTATGCCGTCTTGTACCAGCGTTTCTAGTGTCTGCGTGATCACCAGCTTCAGATACTGACAATATTGTGCTTCAGAATTTGCCCCATTTGAAGCTATAACTCGATTGTAAAGACTGATCAAACAGTACACTGGGGAAGGCCAGGGCTCCTTTTGTCCAGTATGCAGAGGTGCTTTTGATAATTTAATTGCTTCAATGTACTGCTCTGTCTGGTGTTGCTTCAAATATTTAAAGCAAATTGGAGATTATCAGTTATTCTCCAGGGAAAGTCCTGATTTTATTTTAACTTCCACGGTAAAAGGACACTGCTGTATCACATTTCTTTGTAAAACACATTTTGCACACATTTATTTTCTTGTTAACAGTAAATAATGGCAATGCTGCTTTGTTATTTGAAATCTATCCAAAAATTCTCATACCAGTAATTATTGGAATATTTGGCAAAGAGCAAGAGTGAGCCTGAGTATTCCAATTATAGGGACTTTGCAAAAAGTATAACTTTATTGGGCAAGCAGCATTTATATGTAAATGTGAATACTGTGCTACTGTAAGCTAAACCACAGAGTAACAGTCAATATTTATTATCCTTTGAGCTGTACACTTGCGTAGGATTTTTTCAAAAGTGCTTGTTTCAGCATTTCACTATACTTAACAAATACATTTGAACAATGATACATATCGAATGAGGGTATGTTATAATACTAGACTTAATGATTAAGTACCATCAAGGAACAGATGGCAAGAGAGGACACAACTGGTTTGCAGTCTGCATAGATTTAAGCGTGAAGCCATTAAGATATCACATTCCCATTTCTGATAGATTTTGGTCAATGAAAAATTAAAGACACATAATCCCTGATTATATGAGGTCTCAATCTGTAATTCATGACACTGGTAGTATTTCAAAATCATGAAGTTTTTGCTGTAATCAGTAGTTTTAAACTAAAGCATTATTGGGATAGATGCTCTTGTCTGTTTTTATGGCTATTGAAATTAATGTATCTTGTCATAAGTAGGTTGCTCTTAAATGTAAAATTGCTCAAGGGTATCTTTTACTGCTCCGCTTCCTATTGACTTTGCACAGATTTGCCCTATTTTGCCAGGCTATTCGCCTCTGAAGCAGTTCAGTAGCTCCACCTAATAAAAGGAGCAATTCAGAGTTCAGAGCGTGTATTGCCTTAAAAATGTTTATAGTGTAACTAGCACAGCAGCCACTGGAATCTTCTGTTTTTAAAAAACTGTTCTTTAAAGCTGCCTTTTACAAAGGTCTATTTTAGAACCAGTTTATTTTCAACATTATTTCATTTGCATCTTGTTGAATTCCCAACAGCATGTACCAGTTTGTTTCAGTTGTATTGGACCAAACATATTCTAATAAGCAGAATTGTTTAGTATTAATAAAAATGTAATTATTATAAAAATTTATTGGTCATAAAAATTGAACAATTCAACATATGGATGCAAGTAATTTATTAAAATCTGTAATAAATTAGTTGCCAAAAATGTAAACTAATTTAAAGATAGATGCTCTTGAAAGCAACACAAGTATTTGGCAATTTAAATTTAGAATTTTATCCTTCTGTATGAAGAATGTTTGCAGATTATATTTCATTATTTTTTTCTGTTATTTCAAAATGCTTTAGAAGAAAATTGGTATGTGTATTAGTGGATTGGGCCAGTCTGACAAAATACCGTTATACAAACAACATATAATGGAAAACGTGTCACTAACATCGTGCTGTGTTAGTTCCCCTTTGAGAGGAACAAGTTAAGACATCAGTATTTTGGAAGATGGACTATATTGACTAAATAAAGGTTATTTTAAATGGTGTTTTGTGGATTAAAGAGGCCGCTGAGCTTCAAAGCTCGATGCTTGGAGAGAATGAGGCCTGGTTATCAGTACTGGGAATGAAGGTGTGTTTATTTTTGAAAACCATGACTCTCCTGCTGCAGGACCTAATTCATGGTGTGAGCAGTGATCTGTCAGGCCTGTTCGTGGCTCTTCAATGTACTTTGCCAGTCAAAGCTCACAGTTCAAGCATAGTCTGAAAACTAGAAATCAGCGACTGAAGATGAGGGAGTGCTGGTAAATACAAACACTGCAGGATTCTGCTACCAAGCGTCCTCTAATTTAGATGTTTAAGTCATTTAGATGTTTTGGGTCATTTCTGTAGGTAGCCTGTTAGTATCCTGTGTTTACAAAGTATGCTCATTGAATGATGTAGTGTGGTTAGAAAGATTTAAATTACGGTAGTGCAGAGTTAAAGTCCCGTTTGCACTGGGAGGTATTGAGTGCAGGATTTCACTGCGGGGAGAGTTAGAGTCAATTTTTTATCAGTAAAAGTCATCCTAGTCCTTGCTAACATGTTGATTGGGAACGCCGAAGACAACTTACCTCCCTCCTTTGAAGAATAATGACCCAATTTGACAAGTTTTACCAAGAAGTGACAAAATAAAAGAAATACAACTTCCTACTAGCAAAAGTCAGTTATTGAGGGTACGTGCTTAATCGTATTAAAAATGATTTGTGGAGACTAGTAGTGATAGTACTGATATGTAAGTAACTTAATTTTGTCAAGCCTCAAGACCAAGAAGTTGAGCTTCTTGTTACCATTCTTGTTACCATTCTTGTTAGCTGTAGCCTTCATCTTGGGGAAAAAAATAAGATTATTGAAATAAATTTATTCTGTGCACTTGTTGTCCTGAGCCTGACATTTTTAATTGTTGATAGTTTGCACTAGCAGAGGATCATATAACTGGGCTATTTTTTCAAGTGGTAAAGATCCCGTTCCAGAGCACATCTGGGGCTTTCCCAGCAAAATTCACAGCCTCGCTAAACTGTTGCCTGCAACTTATGGCAAAAAACCCCTACAAAACCCCAAACCAAACACAAACAGTTGAATGCTTTCTGTTTTGAGTTACAGGAATGAATCACTTTGACCCAAACCAGCATAATTTTTATTAAAAAAAAAAAAGCCTGGAATTTCCGTGAAATGTAAGGAATATGTGTCAGCCATTAATTTGGTCTTGATAGATCAAGATATTCATCACATGAAAATAATTATTATACATATATGAATTATTATAAGAATTATTATCTATTCTGTATGTGTGGAGGAGGATACCTGGGGTGAATTGGTGGAAATAAAGGAACGTTACTTTACTTTCAACGGTAGTGTACATTACAATTTAAAAGATCTTTTATACGTGTCAGCGTTAAAAATGACACAAGACTAATAGAATAGAATTTGTCGTTATCTTTGTTAGCGCATAATTTGACAGAGTTGATCCATACGCTGCTGGGTTTCTAAGGGTTAAGATGGAAAAAATGAAGCAAGAATGATTTGCTGTGACACTATTGACAAAGTATCTGCTAAAATGTTCTAAAAATGCTCAATTAATATCTGTTAGTGCATTATTTGAGAGATGTGAATTATTTGTGCTGTAAGCAGAAATGCTGGTAGTTGGGATCAAAGTCCAGGAACGGGTATAATGACACCCTACGGTTCCTGATCTTGGCCAGATGTTCTGACTTCTGATTTCAAAAATGGATATTCTCATAATCAAACAAAACACAAAGCACGTGTGCTGCATCTCTGGTTTGCGCAAGTCCCACTGGTGAAATATTGTACTGCAAAACATGAAGGTGACAGTGGTGGGGAACTAAGAACTTGTGTTCCAACAAATCTTGGGCTGTCGTTGCCCTTTTTTTTTCTTTTTTTCCCTCCACCACACAGATATCTTTGGCATTGATTGTTTCTGCTGTTGTTCAGGAATTGGTTGTTTGTGTTAGTTTCCCATTTGTTTTATTGGGATAGTAACAATTTGTCTTAGAAGTGTGTAAAGATTTATGTTTACATACCATTATGAAGACATAGTGCTAGTTTCTGTTGTTACAAGATCCGTCTAAATTCTCTAGTACAACTTTTGAAAAGGTAAGGTGTAAAGCCTGAGCTTTTATGACATTTGTGTTTTGAATTCTTGTGGTTGCACACTGATTTTGGTGTTGATACTGAAATAAGAGCTATTCCAATACCCAGGAAGCTCCAGTGCTGTGTTTTGGCTGCTCTAAAGGGAGAATCATCCACAATGTGTGGCCGTAGAGATGCTGCTGAAGAGGATGAAAAAGCCTGGAGATAATCCCATAGTCATTAAGATTAAAGATGAAGATTAAGGTCCCAAATCGGCCTTTTGTAGATATGAATGTAGAAATAGGAGACTTCGGCTGATCTCTGCGTGCCAGCAGGTCAGCAGGATTTATCCTGGATTTTCTCTTCTGATTTTAACAAGTGTGAATGAATTCAGTTTGGAAAGGAGTTCGGCTCTGCACAGCTGCAAAGCAGAATCAATTTGAGCCCATTTAGTTCCTTTTGCAGCTACAGGTTGGCTGAATTAGTAAATCCAATGTAACATCTTAGTCCACTACAATATTCAGGTCATTTTTGAGTGTAATCCTTTGCCTATATTGAATTCCAGTGTGTAAATGTATCAAGTGTCTTTGTAAAAACTATGAAACTTCATATGGGCCATCTCATGAATTCTGTAAACCTTTGCCAGGCTGTTGTGGGAGAGTTGCATTGGTTTTGCATTGTTTTCCTTGAAAAATCACAATGAATGGTTGTCACGCTGTCTTGTATGTGGTTAATAACTTGGTATGTTACAATGTATTGAAAAAGGGTGACTCATCTGCATTTGCTCAGATCCTTCCTACTTTGTGAAGGAAAAAGGGATTGGTTTCCTCTCTGAAGCCAAGATAATCCAGACAAAAATGTGATAGTATATGAGTACATGACAAAAACTCCCACTGATAATCCATTTGTTGACAGTCATCTGTAAATAAAACAAAAATAATTTCATGTGTGTTAGCATGATGGATTTCCTATTCCTCATTGTTCGAAAAGCTAAAACTTACATTCTGGTTTTGTGCCTCGTGATAGTAAAACAGCATCATATAGTTTTTCAGTGTATAGATGCTGGTTAATGTAGCCACTCTGAATTCTGCTGTTTGTAACGATCTGCATCAGTGAGAAGGGTTCCTGATGTCTCTGTGTGTGCTGGAATATTTAGGTTATAGCTGTGCTCTGCTTTCTGTATTGTGTCAGGGATGGGGCTGCTGGGGGGAAACACAGAGCCGCAAAAACTTGTTCATTATATTGATTCTCCAGTAATTGTGCTGGGTGCTCCCTGTTACACACTGTGTTAATAGGCAAAAAGGGTGCCGATCTGGCTGGCTGTGTCACAGACAGATGTTTCAAGTTAGTTATTTCTGCCTTTGGCAGTCACTTCCACAACTCCTTATTTGCTTGTGGAGGGAGAAAAAAGGCATGATAGCCAAGACAAGAGGTTGTCGCGCTGGCACATTAACTGTATCATTTGTTATACAGAAAGCTTTAAAGATTAGTGTTCAGTGTGTTTAATTTATTCTTTTTTATTTCTTTTTCAGTAATCCAAAATCTGCTAATCAGAGGATAAACAAAAAAGTAAACAATGATGCATCATTAAGGATTCAAAATTTGTCTATTTTGGTGAAACAAATAAAAACTTACTATCAGGTCAGTAGTTGTTTCTTATATTATGTTTTGCTTAGAATTGTATCTAAGTATTCTTTTATAGTTATGCCTTGAAGGGTAACAATAATATTTGTATTTTGAGATAGTGTATGGATGGTTGTTTATAGATCCAGTAACGTATTTTATCACACTGAATTCACAGGTGTAGTAGTCTGGAAATGTATGTGAATCATGATATGTTTATATAGTAGATATTTTGCGTCTTTGCTCTTACAGTACATTGAGCAGTATCAGTTTTTATTTTCTGAACTGAGGCAAGTTTTGAGCCCGTGAGAGAAAACTCTTCCTAGTTCCTAAAGCAGCCTTTGAGCCCCCGGGTTTCCTGGCAGCACAGGAGCGGGATTGTTCGCAGCAGGTGACTCAGGAGAGCTGAGCCCCCTGCAAGTTCTGCTGGGCTTGGGAAGTTTAAACCAGTGAGATTCCGTCACTCCCATGGCCGCTTTGTCAGCCTCGTTTGGCACACCGTGTGTGAGTCTTTAATAAAATAGATGCTGATGAACTTTAAAAGTTTGTATGAGCAAGGCAGAATTTTGTAAATAGGCTTAGTTTATTTTTGCAGGTTAAACAACAGTTAAGGAAATATGTGAATTTCGGGACGCGCAGGTTCCAGTTTCACGTTTTTAATAGCGGCAGTCATTTCAAAAGTCAACACAGACTGAGAGCAGTTGCACCAAGCTTGCTCATGAAGTTAACACCGTCTGACAGAAGAGGTGGTAGACAGCTCTGAAAAGGTGGAGGTGTTGTAAGAAAAAAGCTGATAATGTCACTAATCCGCAGAGGACACATTTCTTGGTTACCTCTGCTTGTGCTCTGCTTCACAGTAAGAGCTTTATAATAGCATCATGAAATTATTTGAGCTGTTATTAAAACAAAAAAACCAAACAAACCCACAAAACCACCAAGTCCCCAATTTTTGAAGTATGTGATTGTCTTTCGTAGTATCTATAAATACTCTTTGGATTATTTCTATTTTATCTGTTCTTTATTCATTTAAAAATTCCTGTGGTGCACTTCATTTTTTTAAAAAATTCTGTTTGAAAATTAACTTCGTCAATATCTTAGAAGTACAAGAGTTCTGATTGCTTGAAATTCATTATATTTGCGTAGGTCAAAGGTATTTTCTACCTCCTTATAATTTGTCTTTGGCGTGTGCGGTGAGAGTACCTATTTTTCAATCTATTACTGGTCAGTTTGATACATTTATTTTTTTATGTCCCATATTAGCTGGTGGGAGCTTTCAAGCGTAGCTATAGCTAAGAATTTCCACAGGTGTTTTTCAAGTAATGTCATTTTTCAAATTTGACATAATATTGGTTAACTTATGTTAAGTTTTTAGCTTACAATATGACACGTGTGCCTTTGGGACGTAAAGGGGTGATGGTTCTGGAATACGTTGCTTTAGAGTGTGAAGGTTTTCTGTATTAACGAATCCAGCACTGAGGAGAAACAAAAAGCCACACTCCATAGCAAAAAGCATGGCATCTGCTGGGATGGGGAAATCCATCTGGGAAAGGAGGGAGACGATGCTGCTCTGCAGAATTAGGCTCTGTCTAGACTGGGGATTTGGCCTGATTACAGCCCCCACTGCCCGACAGAACTGTCCATTGATACCATCTAAAGGATGGACAGACGGACAAAGCTGCTGCTTGAGGCTGGGGGACTGACCAACTCCAGCTCCGCCTCATCATGCAAATAGGATTTTGTACCTTCGTATTCAGGATTGTACCAGCATAACTACCGCAGAAAACCCTGTAATTTTCACATCCATGTTTTGGCAAGGCCACTGGAGACTGTGGACGTGAACTAGAGGAAATTGATCTTTTGTGGTATAAATGTAACTTAGATAAACGTCTCTCAATAAGCTAGTCAGAGAAACATGAACACTCATAATTTAACAGAGTGTTGCTGCATTCTGAGACACAGGATCTAGTTGGCTTAAGATCCATTGCCATGAAGGGATTTTACTATGGTGACATGATCTTGCAAACCAATAAAACAAGGCTTTGGTAGAAGTAATTCATATTTGTAAGATTTTTTTTAATTAGTGTCCAAATAATTAAGTATCGAACATGTATATATTAAGACCTGACAATTTCTAAGCTGTTGATGTGATACTAATTTCTTTTTAGTGGTGGTTGGTATTTGATGTTTGCTTTCGTTCAATCCATATGGTTTAAGTAATATTTTAATTAACTTTTATAGGAGAATTTGCAGCAGTTGATCATGATGTCTTTGCCAAATGTATTAATAATCGGCAAAAATCCTTTTTCTGGTAAGTTTATTTTTAACTAAGACGAAAATCTCCATTGGTGTAGTAATTTGTATTATTTCACTGGAAATATAATTCATATAGGATTGAGCCTTTCAACAGAAGATTGTGTAAATACTTCTAGCAAGTAAGTGGTTTCATAATAATGGGTAACATTTTTTTTTGTTCGCATCAAAGGTCCACGCTTCACAAAAACATGTTCTGTCCAACCTCAGCACTGGCTGTCATTGGGCTTCATACTGAAACGAAGCACATTTCCCAGCAACCAGTGAGACACTGATACAACAAAATATAAGTTTCACATATTCCCAGCTACTGTGCTTTCAACTTTCTCTACCTAAGCCACCCCTGAGAAAATTGGCAGTTCAGTGCATCTCACTTGATCCAGCTCCTAATCCGTGTTTTTCCTTCCCCAAACTCTCCTGCTTCTCTTGCATCGTTACCTGAAAAATATTGCGATTACCTTGGTGCTTTCTCCCCGAACTGATACTGTCTTCTCCATGCTCCCACCTTCTCTGCTTCCAGCTCTGAGAGTTGCAATTTTCAGACCAAGAAAATTAGCCCGTGTGGACCCAGCTGAGTATCCACAGCCGCTTGGGAATCTCTGCAGCATGCTCTCAATCCCAGAAGCAGGGAGCAGCCACACCTGGCCTGCACGGAGCCACTGTGGACTGGGCAGAATTTATTAACTTGGGTCTAATGTGTCCCGGGTGTTCTCCTTCTGATGTTCTAGCACCTCAGCAGAGAGGTCAGGAACTCCTCTAGCAGGCTGTGTAGCTTCCCCTGGCTTTTTTCATTTATTTAAGATGTCTTCTATGCCATGCTTCCGTGTATGTGAGATGAGATTTTTCTCATGTGCAAGAAGAACCATTTGTGTTACCTCACTTTTCAATTCCAGGGTTCATAACGTTGATACTTGCCATACCCCATCTGCATATATCTCATTTATGTAGGTATTTTGATTTTTTTATTTTTATTTTCTGCTTTTGGATATTGCTGCTTTTGCTTCTGAGGTCACAGCCTTTTAAGTTTCTGTATGTGCAGATGCTGTAATCTATCATATGCACCAGGAAGTGTGAATGTGGTCTCTTTTCCAAAAGAATAGAATCCATTGTGCTTTTATATTTTGATTCCAGAGTTTCTTAAGGTTTTTGAAATGCTCCATGGATTTGCCTAGAGAGCAGATTTAGAGGAAAAACAGATTTAAAAAAAAAAGCAGGTTGTAGTACTGGTTGTGTAGTGACTTTTTAAAAAATTCTCTTCAAGATACTGAGACAAAATATATCTTAACAATATTGTGTAGTATAAGGTGAAATGTTATTTAAAATGCACGACAGAAACCCACCAAGATAATTTAGCATTGAGTTGTATACACAAAACCCTGTGCTTTCGTTGTCAATAAGAAAGCTGCTTCCTGTTCCGGGACCTCAGCTGAGTCCGTGGAGGTTTTGTGGTTTGGCAGGCGGAACCTCTGGTGGTGTTTGTGCTGTTCTCCTCTGGGGACGTTATTGCATTTGTGAGAAAATACAGACCTTACTGTACCATAGCCCATATTAAAAAGAAATGGTTATGTGCGACAGTATTCTTGAAGACATTTCAGATTCCTGCTTGAGTTCATCATGGAGTTTGATCTGAATCAGCAGGCAGACCTGTTCTTGTGGGTTCCATCCAGAACGTTTTCTCTTGGAAAGTTAAGACTGCTCTTGCTGTGTCAGCTTGAAGAGGAACTCATCCCTATTGGGATGTTTATTCCTTTGGTGGGCAAGTGTGGTGAAATCAAACCTTGGAGACCTTTAGAGGGATTTGCTGTGCGAGTCTGATTGCGCCAAGACAAGCGCCTGTAGTAAAAGTTGATTTTCTGATGAAGCGATTAGGATTTGGTCCACTAAAGCCTAGGCTGTAGCTGTGATTTTTTTCACAGGAACGTCTCCCAGTTTTTCCCCTTTGCACTGCTTTGTGCTTAAGGAGCTCAGTGGAGAAATACCAGAAGAGAACAAATCACAGAAGGCAAGGGCAGATAAGATCTCAGGAAGAGAACCGTGTTTGACTGAATCAGAGGCAGTTGGCTAATCAAGGAAAATGCAGATAGAACGCTGGATTGGAGCTTTGGTAAAAAAGAGGTCATCAGACTTTATCAAGAAACATTTCAGTGGAGCTAATTGGCAGGAAGCCAGTTGGAGGAGAAAGCTGGAGGAGAAGAGCTACAGGCTGTGATTGTAAATGTTCAGTTAAATTACAGGGGAAAAGCAAAAAGGAGATAATGATGAGGCACATATTCTTTAACGGAGGAAGAGGAAAGATTAAAACCAGTTCATGTTTCTGAGGGTTGAGGCTACAGAGATCTGACAGCCAGGGCTAAGGGGGAGTGCAGGGGAGATCAGAGGGTGGGTTAGGGTAGGGACAAAGCTCAAGCGGCAGGTTGGGGGCTGTGGAAGAGAATGCTCTGTTTCTGTATGGGTGATGCAGAAGAAGGAAGAAAAACGTGCAAGCTGGTTGTTCACCGTGGGAAGCTGCAGGATTTTGCCATGTTCCTTCAGGGAATGTGGGGGAGAGACACGGACACCATATTCAGGTTGGCTTTTAAGAGCCAGTCAGGAGATGCTGAAGCAGTGTGCAAATGAGCATCCCAAGAGGAGTTCAGGGCTTGCTTTAAAAAAAAAAAAAAAAAAAAAAAAAAAAAAAAAAAAAAAAAAAAAGAAAAAAAAAAAAAACCCTGATGAATTAATTGGGATAAATGGATGTAGCATATGTGATACTGAGATGGATTCCTTCAGTTACAGTATTCTGGTTAAGACAGGCAGCCAGGTGGAATTCCTCTTCCGCAGCTGAAGTAGCTGCTTCTGGTGAAACATGTTCATTGGCGATTTCTGTTTCTCTGTAAAAGACTACACAGCTTGAGCCTTTGAGGTACAAATCTGTATAAATGATTAAAAATCTCCCATCTGAGTTCATGTTCTCCACAGTGGGTCTACCTGACAAACCTCTTTTGAAAGATTGAAACATTATGTGTTCATTGGGATTATACTTCTCTCCGTCTAAAAGCAGCAGATTGAGTCAATCTTAAAAAAAGGCTCTTAATATTCTGATGTACAGAGACCTCCTGAAGGGGAGGGGAAAGGCTTGCCTCTGCTGAAAGCTAGTCAAAATCAGTAAGAATTATGTATCCTTTCAGGTTTTTCCCTGATTTCTTTTTGATTTCCTCTTTTGATCAAGATTATCTCACATCTGCAGCTTTTTGAGAAGGATTTTGCATTTGCCTCACTTACAAAATACTGTAGTGGATCAAATCAAAGGACAATTTTCAGGTGCCCGTGACTGGTTACATCTTTCTTACGTGAGGTTTTATCCAAAATAGACTGGCTTGCCTGACATAGATGCAAGCTGTCATTTCAGAAGGAAGGTTCTGGCTGGATTTTCTTTTAGATGCTTGTAATCGTTGCGTGATCATCAGTGGTTGTCTGTGATTAGCCAGTCCTTTAAGAAAAAGGGCCTTGAGTAAGTTAGGCCAGGCTCAGGAAGGCCTGCGCCTACCTGAGCGCCTGCTGGCCACGCTGTGGTGGTGCCAGGCTGTTTGGAGCGGGACAATCTGTTGGTGATGGCAGTAGTGCCACCAGCTGTATTGCAGAGCACAGGTTTGCAGAATAAAGGTCAGATTTCTTGCCAGCGCCAGCGTTATTATTTTTGACAGCATAGCTTTTGTCTGGTTTGCTAACAATGAAATAAACCGTTGGCTGAAATCCAGAGTATATTGCAGAAAGGATGCTATTAGGTCCCTTTTATTCCTGGGTAGCTCGGTGGATAGTGTTTTCTGTTGCAGTAAAGCAAAATTATATATGACCACTTAGAGTTTCATTCCAACTAACATAAGCTATTTTGCCATCTTTAAAGTGTTTGCTTCTGGCATTTATATTCTAGATGTAGCATATATTTAGTAGCAGGATGAGGGCATTTTGAATGTAAAAAGTAGGAAACATCTTTATTAATCTGTAAACAGAGTTCTTTAACTTAAGCTTCTTTAGGAGATTAAGAGGCCTAGGGCCAGATTTGGATATACATTTTGGTTTTTAGATGTGAGATGAATATCTAATCTAGCTTTATGAAATAATTCAAAGGATCCTGTCACCTAAAACTTACAGCTCGGAGGTGGCAAATAGTTTAAGCATTTTTGTAAATATCTTGAGATACTTGAGATTACACTTGAAAACTTGATTGTAGGTCCCCAAAGCTCTTTTGAAAACGTCACTCGCAAGTTTTGCTTTACGAGGAGCTGAAATGGTATTTTTTTCGATAGGAACTATTATGGATATTAAACTATTTGTTAATGCTGAAAGTTGGCAGTTAAAAGGACTAAGTTGAAAGCTGGGAAGATGGGCTTTTCTTCATCTTTTGTTTTCTAAACTAAGTTAACATAAATTACGTGAAAGTAATGAGAAAACCTGCTGTTTTCTGCGGGGTAGGGGAGGAAACTCAAATTACCATTGTACACCTACCATTATTTTGTTCTTGTTTTCTTCTTAGAGCCAGGTACTGAAGAAATAAAAAAACTACTCCTGCTTTTACTTGGTTGTGCGGTTCAGGTAGGTTTAAAATAAGTTGATATGTGTATGAAAAGGTTTAAGTGCTACCGATCTCTTCTTCTCTTATTATTTTAATACCTGAGGTGGTATATGACTTTGACCTTCCTTCCTCTTGTGGTACTATTGCATTCCTTGAAAATCTGGATATTCCAACAGTTTAAATGGCTGCAATTTTACACCTCCTACATTTTATTGTATGAATATAGCAAACTGTGTATGTAAGATTTCTAATACTTTATAGACCGTAATTTGTTAATTTGCCTGATGGTGTAATGAAAGGAAGAAAATTATAAAGTACTGAAGAATTGTCTTCTTATCTTCCCCCTTTCAATAGCTATTTTATCTTGATCATTTTATTAGTGTTGGAAGTCATAATTAGTGTAACATGGCATAAACCAAGTGTTTATTGGTCAGCACTATTATGGATAATAATTTAGCAATATGATAATTGTATTTTCAGATTTATCCTTTTTAGCTTTTAAAAATACAAAGGTTGGAAATACTTGCAATTTTTTATATACATATGTATATAAAATAGATATCTTTATTTTTAGTGTCAGAAAAAAGAAGAATTTATTGAAAGAATCCAAGGTCTGGATTTCGATACAAGAGCAGCTGTTGCAGCCCATATTCAAGAGGTATATAGTTACTTTTTGGCAGTGGAATATTGTATTGTGAGAAGATGAATTGTATTTGTTCGAAAGCAAGTAAACCAAATACATGATTTGTGTATCTATTGTTTTTAGTAAGAAAAAAAATGCCCTTATTTTTTAACTTGATTCACAAAAAGATTTCATGATCAAGAGCTTTTGGGTTACATTGTTGAAGCAGTACCAGGGGGCAAATATGTTGCTCCAAGAATGTCTTAGAATTACAGTAAACCTAGTGAAATTTTCATATGCAAATTAATTTATAAAATATAATTCAAATCCCATGTATTTGATATATAATGTATATTATGTCAAAGTTACCTTTTGCTTTTTATTTTGCCAGAAGTACAAGGTACTACTTTCAGGTAGATAAGAAACTATTCCATAGCATACAATTTATTCTATTTTATGTGTTTTTTCATAACTTGTTTTGAGAATTTAACCTGTAGGGTTTCAGCTTTCTTTTCTCGTGCTTCCTTTCTACTCTTATAATTTAAAGGGGATGTTTTTTTTCTTCCATTTCATTCCATAGGTAACTCATAATCAGGAAAATGTGTTTGATCTGCAGTGGATGGATGTCATTGTATTGACACAAGAATATGTTGAACCTCTCTTGAAAAATATGGCGTTGCATTTAAAAAGACTTATAGATGAAAGAGATGAGCACTCAGAGGTATGGATGGGGTCTGTTGCTAAGAGAAATGTAAGAAGTAATTTTTGAAAA
This sequence comes from Pampusana beccarii, assembly GCA_013399365.1. Classification (NCBI taxonomy): domain Eukaryota; kingdom Metazoa; phylum Chordata; class Aves; order Columbiformes; family Columbidae; genus Pampusana; species Pampusana beccarii. The sequence goes on along the minus strand of VWYH01006601.1, from coordinate 670,909 downwards.
TGATACAGTTCCATGTTTTTAGAGCTAGTAGGTGAATGTATGTTCTGTTAGCGTATTTAAGGAGGGACTCCTTGGCACCCAAAAGTAGTAATCAGAGTCTCAAACAGCTTTAAACAGCATTCATCTGTAGTTGATAAGAAGAAAATCCAAAGCTGTATCAGCTGAAGTTTCCAGGAATCAGTGACCCATCAGTTTGCGAGCCAGTCATTGAAAGATCGTGTTATATTCCTGTATCCTGCTGCACAGCTTTGAGTGAACTGGAGCAGAATCCATACTGGGAGAGGGGGTTTTACAACCTTGTTGTGAGGCACAATCGTCGTACTGTGTGAGAATCAAGAGACGGAAATATATTTAATTAAAATTGCAGACTATGAATCAACTTGGTGGTCCCAGATTTGCCCCTCAGTAGAGTGGGGATATGTTAATGTTGCAATTATTCCAAGTATTCCTTGGACAGTTAGCAACTGTCTTTCCAGCTCACAGCCTCGATAAGAGGAAAACAGAAACTTAACTGTGAGGGGAGAGGATATGCGGTACTGCTTTTTTGCAACGCAAATTTAAAATACAAGAGATCTTCGTATTAGAATAACACCTTTATTTACATGACAAAATAGGAACATTCCTGTAGTTCTTATGCTTTATTCAGTTGGCAAGGATGCCACTGCTCGCTGAAGAACACCAGTTCCTTCAGAGATTTACATTTTTTCTCATGTTCAAGGAATTGTGCAATTTAGTTACCCAGTCCATTCAAAGCACTAATAATTTTGTGGACTTAAAAGTCTAAATTTATATAGTTTAAGAGTAGCCAAACGGTAGTGTAAAATAGTTGTGACTATTTGCTTTAGGTATAGAGGTGCATGTAGGGCTTCTAACTTACTATATGGCAAAACTTTTCCATTATTTGTGCTTCATTTCAGTCTTTGATTTATTAAGGCAGTAAGTTATACTTGTTTCTGACATTTAAATGGCTCTCTGAGTGGAATTACGTACTTTTTTTTCTCTCTATATATGTATTTTTCAATTTCTTAGACTATCATAGAGCTCTCGGAAGAGCGGGACTGTCTCCGTTTCCTACCTCACGCGTCGGCAGCACAATCTCCGTGCGGCTCTCCGGGTATGAAGCGCACGGAGAGCCGGCAGCACCTCTCGGTGGAGCTGGCGGACGCCAAGGCCAAGATCCGGCGGCTCCGCCAGGAGCTGTGAGTACCCCGCGCTGCAGAGCTGCAGCTCATTCAGGAGTATCTGACTGTAGTTTTAGTCTATCCGTATTCATATACGTTTCTGAGAGATCAGCATTATAGTTGAGGTGTTTTGGGGTGCCACACGAAGCAGGCGCATGGGGCAGGCAGGTGGGGACTGGAACTAAGAGCCGTGTCCTGATCGTTCAAGGAGTAGTGGCCAAAATGCCCCTTTGAGAAGGAGGTAGTGCTGTAGTGATTGCTCAGCAGCAGCACAGTTACGTTACCTGTTTCTTGTTGGAAATATAGGAAAAAATAGTAATCTGTGGTTCCTTCACGGTTTACAAAATATTTTTGCTTAACCTCATCCAAATACTGTGAAAAATCACAGCAAATATCTTTGTTTCTTTGTTTTTCATATCTAATGAAAACCTTTTTTATCCCTTCTATTTTTTGAAGGAAACTGATTTAGTAAGTACCAGTAGGTACTTTGTCTTCATAGTCGAGGAACAAATCTGAGCAGTAATGAAGAGTTATTTAAAGAGAAAACCAGTAATAGGCCAATGGAGAATCTCTTTCTCCCTATAGCAATGTTTAATGTTGTTTTAGCAGAGCAAAGTGTGTGCAGTTCAAACTTGAAATACAAATGGTGCGTCTGGAGACATTCAATACACATAGTAACTTGCCTATAGCTTAGAAACGGCATAAATATATTTTAGTCCAGCATATCTTGTGGAGAGAGGAGGCAGGTAAAATTAGATTAAAAGTTGAGCTGCTAATTGTGACTTACGCTGCCCTCGCTGGTCTGCCCGTAGCAGAGTCTGTTGATCAGATCATCTCTGGCTGGATTAAGTGTCTGGTTGATTTACTCAGAGGATCCCCTTCCCCCACGACGTCTTGGGCTTCGTGAAGAGTAGAGGACAAAAAGCTACGGCTCTTTTTTTCTGGTGTCTGTATTATTATGTGTCTGCTGAAATGAGCCCGCCCAGGATATTCTATAAACAGCTGCACCAAGAAAATTAGTGAAAAAATTGCTGTTATTAGTTTGATTGACAGTTAATAGATAGCCTAAACAGTGAACACTGGTATGTTCTGTATAATTTAGTACAATCCTCTCCAGTCTGTAGCTGAAGCATGCAATTAGGGCAACAGTGATGGCTTGGAACATTTCACATTTTGCACTCTATTTGAATTCAATTCATAAAGAATTTTCCTTTATGTGTAGCAGTATATTTAAAATATTAGACTTCAATGAATTAACTTTTGTCTTTAGCATTTGGTAGTAAATGCTGCATGTATTTGATAAATTGAAAATTAGATTCATTCCAGAGTTGAAAATATTCAGCTTAAAATTTATTTATAACCTGATTTTGGCAATGACATTTGTATCTGGTTTAATATGCACTGTGGCTAAGATAATTTCATACAAAAGGTCCGCAAAGATTATTTTTCGCTTGGATGCAAAACAACAATTTGATGCTTGTAATACAGAAACTCCAGAATTGGAAACTGCACACCTGATTTGCTGTATTAAGTCCTTTGTGTTTCTGTGTAGAACAACAATCCAGGAATATGAGTGTTCCTAGGACAGTTACAGTGACATATAATGCAGGATCCGTTTGTGTGGTCTCTGAACCGCTCTGCAGAGGAAATGCTTTGCTATCTGCTGTGGACACTGGTGTTGCACACAGATGAACCCTTGGATGCTTGTAGGCTGTCTGTGACCTTTCTGAAACAATGCATGGCTGCAAAAAAGGGCATTCGTTGTGAGATTGGCTCATTTAAAAAAACAAAACAAAACACTGTTCTAGTTTTGTTTAAAATGAATCTATTTTGTTAGTATGATTACGTTTAGTTTGTATTATACATTTCAGTCTATTAGATTCTCTTATCTCCCCCTTTTCTACTTCTGTTTTGTTTCATACTTGTATTCCAAAATATTAAATAATGTAGTAACATATTTGAATATGCAATATATTTTTTTAAAGTTATACAGTTTGGGGTATGCAGGTTTTTTTAACAGCCAATAATGTGCAGTTGTATTTTCTGTCTTTGAGTGAATTAAATATTTCCCTTGGACTTACTCATTGTTTAACAAACTCATTTTTGAGCATTGAGAAGAATGTTAGTGGGAAGTTAAGAATGACACCTGTAAAAATTGTGGTATTCTATGTCAAATAGTCTTTATTACAAAATTCTGAATATACTGAAGTAGACACTACATTGTTTCCATAAAACTAAGATTCATTATACATTTCATCAAATTGAAGTTATTAAGTGATATCTTCTTTTAATGAGTAAACTTCTCTGTAAGAAAAAGAAAAATTACAAATGTATCAAAGTGCTTTTAAAATTGGCTTTACCTGATCTGTGCCAGGATTCATCAGTGGTCGTTGTCTGGTTCTCCTGGAAAATATTGGGACCTTTTGAATGTATATTTTGAAATTATTTTAAGCTTACTTGCAGATATGAATCTCCTGGTATCTATTTATGTGCATTGTCTCTTTTTTTTTATCAAAACAATCTCTTAACTCTTATCACAAAAAGGTCTCTTATTGCACCCTCGTGTTTTGTGCCCCTCATAAGTAAGAAATCTTAGTGAACAACAGTTTAAAAGACTATGAAAAATCTGACCAAATTAAAAAGATTAGGTATAGTGTAAAACCTAAAGATATCTAAAGCATAATGGCATACCTAAGTTTTACACTGGGATGTCCATGAAATTCTGGATTAAATAAGGGATGTCTCATGAATGTCAGTGTTTTGTTCTCCAGTGAGATGCTAACTATCAAGTTTTGCAGTCATATTTAACTGCTTTGTGTTCTCCCTTTTAAGCGAGGAAAAGACTGAGCAGTTGCTTGACTGTAAACAAGAGCTGGAGCAGATGGAAGCTGAGCTGAAGAGGCTTCAGCAAGAGGTATGGGATCTGGAGATACAGTGTTTGCAAAAAGTGGGGGGAAAAAGTTGCCACCAACAATTCCTCAAACACAATTCACTCAGATTTCATCTGATTGTCTTTATACTTTGGGTCTGTATGTTGATAATGAGGGAAAACTTCGATTCATTCATTATTAGGATATGAGTGTATACAATTATTGGAGATATTTGAGTATATTATCTGTAAAATAAATATGTTGTTCTGAAATTTAAAGATGTGTACATACCTCTCCTTGCAAAAGGTCAGTGCAGTTTTCTTGGAAATGCATGATCTGCACTTACCCTCTAAAATGTATCTTTTTCTTTACCTTTCTCAGAATTGACTTCTGCATTAAAATAATGCTTTTAAATAATGGAGCAGCTGTGTTGTCCTCCAGCATGTACTGTCCAGTATTCCTGCCTTTAATTTCTGAATTTCCTTCTTTTCTAGAATATGAATTTACTCTCAGATGCCCGCTCTGCCAGAGTGTATAGAGATGAATTAGATGCTCTTCGTGAGAAGGCGATTCGAGTCGACAAGCTTGAAAGTGAAGTCAGCCGATATAAAGAGAGGCTGCATGATATTGAATTCTACAAAGCTAGAGTGGAGGTATATAAAGGAAAAAAAAATACCAAATAATTGTCATTTTTTGTTTGCTGTGGCTTTTTCAAAGTTATTTTGATGAGTTAAACATTGAGATGTGAAAACAGTGTTCCAGCTTCTTGCTCTGGGATACGCGATAGCCAGTCTTTTGAGATAAATTGCAGTTTTTAGGCAAGAGTCCCTGTGTCCAACAGCATCCAGTTTCATTTGGAGTCAGCAGTGTTCACCAGAGCTCTAAGCCAGCAGGATCAGTAGGAGCCTCTGTTTAGGATAAATACCATGTATTGAGAAACCCAAGGAGGAACTCATTAAAAATTAATTAAAAATGAATGAATGACATGAATGACTTCATAAACTGTATAAGTATATCTACTGCTGTTATAAGAGGGACTGAGAACATATCGTAAAAATTGGTAAAGATTAGTATACAGGCTTTGAAAACAGTGGAAATTTAATTTAGTAAAAAACCTAAAATTTGTTTACATGTTTCAAAGCTTGTAAACTCTCTGATTTCTTCAGTCATGCTTGAATAGACACAGATGTTAATTAGTTGGTTTTGCTTCATAATAATAATAATAAGTAATATTTGTGTAGGGAGGAGTATGAAGGATAAATATTTATATGTTGTATTCACTGATCTTTTTTTCAGATTTTGCAGCTGACTGCATGCTGAAGTTTGAAAAGTTTTGTCTTTATATCATGAGTAATATTGTCAGTTATTCATTTTTACACATTATTGTTTTCATCAGATGCCATTAAAAACAATCCTCTATCTACATAAATTAAAGCTGTTTAGGACCTATGCAATACATCTTTCTGGGTCACAGCTCAAATCGCAGGGATATTTATGGTTTGATTATCAGTTTATATTAATATTTTGTTGTGAGCTTTTTTTATTGCTTAACTCTTGCAGGAGTTAAAAGAAGACAATCAAGTGTTGCTAGAAACAAAGACAATGTTGGAAGATCAATTAGAGGGGACTCGAGCCCGTTCTGATAAGCTACATGAGTTAGAAAAAGAGAATCTACAATTAAAAGCTAAATTACATGATATGGAGATGGTAAGTGGAAATGGAGGGTGACAAAGACAACTGAAATGCGTTGAATTTCCTTTCTATTTTTGATAAAAGAACTTCCAATTAAAACGGTGGGGGAGAAGAAGAAGGGATATCTAGATTTACTAACACTTGCTAACTAACTTTGCGTTTCTCTGTGGCATACTAGATAGTGAAGTATTTTCTGTATGTTGAGACGTGTTTTTGAAAGTTGTGTGTGAAATAATCTTTAAGGAGCGTGATATGGACAGAAAGAAGATTGAGGAACTCATGGAGGAAAATATGACTCTAGAAATGGCTCAGAAACAAAGTATGGATGAATCATTGCACCTCGGCTGGGAACTTGAACAGATGAACAGGACTACAGAACTTTCTGAAGGTAAACGTGATGAGACTCACAGACTAATGAAACAGAAACATTGAAAGCTCAGAGGTTGGACAGCACTAGGAAATTACAGCTCCTGACATCTGAAGTGCAGGATCTTTCATCCTCTGGAGAAATGATGGTTTGGGGGTTATTTTTTGGGTTGTTTTTGTTGTGTTTGGGTTTTTTGGGGCTGTTTTTGTTGTTGTTTTTCCCCACTCAGTCCAGTGTATCCTTGGAAATACATCCTACATTAGAAGTCTCTGTTGTTGTGATTCTTGTTCACTTAGAGATGTAAAACCCGTAAATACCTTGGAGCTACATTGTGTTGCCGTTCAAACTTCTATACTCCATAGCACAAATCATGACTCTTCTTGCTTTACTGTTCTCAAAATTAAGATTCATTAGCGCTTCTCAGAATAATTGTTTGCAGAGATAATGGTGGTAAAATTTTGCTTCTTCCAAAATAGCACGCTTGGTCCTACACTGGATGCCATACAAAAGATTTGTGGAAATTTAGAGATATGTCCTCAGTCACAGGAAACAAACCTCAGCTGTGATTAGGAACTGTAGGATGAGTAGAACATTTTCTTTTATGCATCTCCTGTGTTATCTGTTGGGTAAGCAGGATGAGCCATTAACCCTCACGAGCTCTGTTCCCCAACAAGGCACCAGAGGACCAGCAAAGGCTTCTGAATCCCCTCAGTCTGAAAACGCAAAGTCCAAGAACCCCAGGTAATAAGTAACCCTTTTTTATTTTTAAATGGAGTTTTTCTCTTGCAGTGCCCCAGAAATCACTTGGTCATGAGGTGAATGAGCTGACATCGAGCAGGTTGTTGAAGCTGGAAATGGAAAACCAAAGTTTGCTGAAGACAGTGGAAGAACTGCAAAGTGCAGTGGGTTCGGTAGAAGGCAGTAGTTCAAGGATTCTGAAAATGGAAAAAGAAAACCAAAGACTTAGCAAAAAGGTATTAATCAGTGTATGTTTGAATTGTGTGTCAGCTGCCGGATGTTGCTTGCCATTGTCTTTCTAAAGGGTAATTTTATGCATTGCTATTATTTTGGGTGAAGTATTACTAGGATCTAAGGTGTTACGGTGTTTGTAAGTTTATGGTAAAAAAGAAAACCACCTCAGAGTGACTTTTCTCTTTTTTTAGTTATTCTTTTTTAATAAATGTAAGAATGTGACCATTTTATTCAGAAAGATCTTATACAAATGAGGGGAAAATACTAACATACAGAGATATAATTTATGAGTAATGAAAGTATTCTGTGATATTTGAGAACATTATTTTAGTTTTTGTAATTATTAAGCAGGGGAAAGTACACATACACATGCAAAGACTGACTGATATGTCTCAGCCGAAAACTTGGTCATGTGTCCCCATTCATAACTGAGAAAGAGAGCAGGTGGATCAAGGAATTGATGAGCCAGTGAATGGGAGGAGTTTGTCAGATTTATCTGTGCTGATCTACAGTATTCTACTGTCCAAATTATGTATATCAAATACAGTAATTAGTGATATTTATAGACAGAAAAAAAACAGAGACTAATTACAGTGGAGTTGGAATGTCTAAAGGTTCTGAAATAGCTTTTGCTTCAGCAGATATTTCAGATGTTAGAGAGATTATTCTTAGAGAAGAGTAAGAGATAATTAAAAAAATAAATGGAAAGAAATCCCTACTGTATTCCACACTTGCGTGCTGCTTCTGATTTCTTACCAATATGGTATTCTTTGCAGCAACTGTGTCCTGCTTTGAGGCTCGGTGCAGTAGCGGAAAGGCAGCTGGGAGGGGCTGAAGAAAGGGACAGGTCTCAGAAACGATCACACTCGGTTATTTTCACTTGTAAACAGTTTTGCTGTCTGGTGGCATTGTGAGCTGGAACTATTTGACAAAACAAATGTATTTGATTCCCAAGGAATCATTGTAAGTGTCTCTTGAAATAGGTAGGATCAAACAAATTTCAACCCTTATATGTTAAAAGGGACTTGGATGAGCACTATAATTCTCACAAAATGGAATTTTAAGAGAAAAAAAAGATATTTGGGGAAATATCCAGAACCTAATAAAATCTGTCCACTTTTTAAAATGCAAAGGTACTTTATAGATACAATTTTCTGAGCCAGGGAGAAAATTCTGGCAGAAGTCAATTTATTCCTAGAAGAGATTAATTGTTTCAGATCTAGAATAGAAAACTCCATTTTATTCTTTCCTTTAACCTTCTTTATTCGTTTTTGTAAGTGTACCTTCAAGCCAGCTAAGAGTAATGCTATTGCCGTTTTTAAGTACATTTTAAAAAAATCTGTTTCTTTTTCTCTAGCTTGAAGAGCTGGAGAATGAAATTAGCCAAGAGAAACAAAGTCTTCAGAACAGTCAAAATTTGAGTAAAGATTTGATGAAAGAAAAAGCGCAGCTTGAAAAGACACTTGAAGCACTTCGGGAAAACTCGGAGAGACAAGTGAGTAGCAGAATTAAAAGTCTTAATGCTGCATTGTCCTGTGCTTTTGTACAGGCATAAAGGGATTGTGAGGGTAGCAGATTTGCCAAAAGGACATATCTGCAGAAAACAGTTTTTCCAGGACCTGCAGCCCCTCGGAGACATGACTCATTTTTAGCCGAGGCTTTACTGTTAGTTTTAGAACTCTTCAGCGTTTTGTAATGCTTCTATGCCTTTCACGGGCTGTGTGTTTGCTGTGGTTGCTTAGAGGGTGTAGCTCAGCCAAGAGAGAAAGTGGGGAGCTCTGGAGGGACGCCAGACACCTCTCCACCGAGCAGAACAAGTTCCAGGCAGCTGGGCAGCGTTTCAGGTCCTGTCGGGGGATTAATGAGAATTACAGCCGCCCGTCCCGCTGCTGATTCTTCCTCCTGTGTCGCTCATGGGCTTGTGCATCTGGGGTAGGAACCATCGCATCCAGCTTCGTAATATCCCCTTATACTCAGAAATTTTCTAGCTGTGACTCGTAGGTGGATAGCAGAGTTTAGTTTTGGGTGCTGGAAATGGGCATCTGGGGCTTTGGAAAAGATTTGAGTTGTATTTGGGAGGGCACTCAATGGCACTGGCATATTAATAACTGTATCTGAGGGGTGCTCGCACCTACTAAAGGGCTTTGCAGAGTAATCCAGAGGAGCTGTGGACGGCAGCCGCTAGGAGATCAGTTATGGAAACTTCTGGAAATCCCATATTTAGGAATCAGCTCCTTCAGAAGTAGAACTGTAGTTACCTTTTGTAAATTCCAGAGATACTTCTTGCTGAGATTGGCATTTTTTTTAGTTTAACTTAAAAGTACAGTATTTTGGAATACAGAATTTTGTATTTCAAAAATCCTGAAAATTTTTAAAGGCCAAATGTAATCAGTAAATGAAATTCCAGACTTGAGAAAGAAAGAGAAAGCTATACTACAATAATTTATTTATATATTGTATTAGAAGTGTACTCTAGAGAAGAAAGGACTAAAACTTCCTGGAATAAGTTCTAAGTCCCAATTCAACCGTCAGGGATACATACATTGTTTTGAACGTGTTGAAGTAGGACTGATATTTCAATGGGACTGTTTCTGCTTAAAAATAATCTACTGAGGAGCTGTGATGTGTTGACAGCATCTTTCATGTCTTTCACTAATCCTCTGCTGAAACTTAGTGGAGGGGACGGAACAAGGTTCATTTGACTTCATCAAAAATTATGGAGGTGTTGATTGGGATTTTTTTGTTACGTTTGGTTTATAGAAGCAGAATTAGTGGAAAGTAATTATGCATGTTTAGGAACGTTCCAGGTTATGTAAGGAAATGTTACAAAGTTGTGTTTTTAGACACCTGTTAATTAGTATCTTACTAATTGTTTCAGAACAGTTTGTCATTGCTGGGAACAGACACGTAGATCCTGTAATTAATAGTTGTGTTGAGAATTAAATATGAAAGAACAGTCTATAATTTTCTCAATCTGTTTTCCATTGCAACCAGCACTTTTGCTTTTCTCAGAAACAGCTTATTGTTGAAACATCCCTTATGCTGTGTTATTAGTGTATTCTTAAATATTGATCTAAACAATTTTCTGATTTTGCTGTCTGTCACAGACCCAAATAATTTCAAATGATTTAGGGTAACCAGAAAAGTCAAAAAATACTAAAAATGAAGATGTAAATGCTGCCTTTATCCTTGAAGTAGATCTGGGAATATGTTACCTAAGAAAATAATTCAGTTCTAATATGATGTATTTTCTCTGGAAGCTGTTTTGGAACAGCATGCCCAAGGGTTCTTTTTAACTCAAAAATTAACACAACTTTGTTTTTTCACAAAATCTTATTGACGTGATCAGGGTGCCCTCAGATCACTTCTATTTTTTCCAAGTGAAATAAAGACACTTTTCTGGCTCCCACACCTATTTCCATCTCAGGTTGGGTTCAGAACTTGACTGCAGTTTTGTTCGTCATGGACACGCATCTCTGGAAATTCCGGAGTTTAAGAAAAAGAGTGTGAATCTGGGTAAACACAAATGAGAATGAAATGAAGCTAAGAAACAAATACAGATTTGTTTTGGTTTGTGCTTCATTAGTTTTATTTTTTGTGTTACGTACTAATATCCTAGATTCATTTGGACTTACTTTGTTGTCAGACTTCCACCTGTGTAAATACATGTTGTTTGTGATGCTGCTAATAAATATCAGTAGAGTAAGATAAATTTTTTAACTTAAAATACATGCAAAATATGATGTAAACTGAAAGCTACTAAGATAATAAGATTATATATGGAGGTAATTACTTGTTGGCTTGTCACTCACCAAAGTTTACAAATTTTGTCCCCAAATTAGATTAAGCTATTAGAACAAGAAAATGAACATTTGAATCAAACGGTGGCTTCTCTGAGACAACGCTCACAAATCAGCGCTGAAGCGAGAATGAAAGAAATAGAAAAAGAAAATAAAATCCTTCACGAGTCTATTAAAGAGACCAGCAGTAAGTTAAATAAGATTGAATTTGAAAAAAAGCAAGTCAGGAAAGAACTGGAACACTATAAAGAGAAAGGGGAGAGAGCAGAAGAACTCGAGAATGAGCTGCATCATCTGGAGAAGGAAAATGAAGTATTACAGAAAAAAATTACTACCTTAAAAATTACTTGTGAGAAGATTGAGGCCTTAGAACAAGAAAACTCAGACCTGGAAATGGAAAACAGAAAACTCAAAAAAACTTTGGATAGCCTAAAAAATCTCACTTTTCAGTTAGAATCCTTAGAAAAGGAGAATTCACAACTCGATGAAGAAAACTTGGAGTTAAGAAGAACAATTGAATCCTTGAAGTGTACAAGCATTAAAGTGGCACAGTTACAATTAGAAAATAAGGAACTGGAGAGTGAAAAGGAGCAGCTTAAAAAAAGCCTTGAACTCATGAAAGCCTCGTTTAAGAAAACGGAACGCTTGGAGGTCAGCTACCAAGGCCTGGACACAGAAAACCAAAGGCTGCAGAAAGCCCTCGAAAACAGCAATAAGAAGATTCAGCAATTAGAGAGTGAATTACAGGATTTAGAGTCTGAAAATCAGACTCTGCAAAAGAACTTGGAAGAGTTAAAAATCTCTAGTAAGCGCCTGGAGCAATTGGAAAAGGAGAATAAGCTGTTAGAACAAGAGACTTCTCAACTGGAAAAAGATAAGAAACAGCTAGAAAAAGAAAATAAGAGGCTTCGACAACAAGCGGAAATTAAAGATAGTACTTTAGAAGAAAACAATGTAAAAATTAGTAATCTGGAAAAGGAAAATAAATCTCTATTTAAAGAAATTGTTGTATATAAAGAGTCATGTGTGCGCCTGAAAGAACTAGAGAAAGAAAATAAAGAACTCGTGAAAAGAGCTACCATTGATAAGAAAACCCTGGTCACTTTACGAGAGGTAAGCAGAAATGAGTTACCATTACTATCACCTCTGTTTGTAGGGTAGAGAAGTTATAGCTGTCTTTTTGCAGAAAGCTTATATTTTGTATTTTTTGTGCTTTGATCTGTATACTAGTGACATCTTTAATGGTTACAGTAGGGAAAGTGTTAGATAATCGATAGTTATGTAATTATAATAATCAAACGGAATAATAGAACCATATTACATGTAATAGTGTATAGTTGCTTACAGACTGTCATGGAGCAACGTTCAATTAATGTTGTTCGTGTTCTTCACATTAGTATTTGTTCTGAAACATTTCCCCTGTACCATAATGTTCAAGACCAACTCTGAAAGAGAAGATCTACAGAAAGGGCAGAGTAAACAACTACTGAGCAATCAAATTGTAGTTACAATGGAGTGTCTGATATCGCTGAGACAACACTCGGAAGGAAAGGGGAGTTAACACTGAGTTATTCAGGTCATGTAGGGATAAAGACTCTTGCCCCAGCGCTTCTAGGATTAATACTACATTATTTTATTGATATGATTATACTGACTATAATATTTTTCTGTGCCAAGGACTTGGTGAATGAAAAATTGAAGACTCAACAAATGAACAACGATCTAGAAAAACTTGCTCACGAACTTGAAAAAATTGGCTTAAACAAGGAGCGTCTCTTGCACGATGAACAGAGCAGCGATGACAGGTGAGAACGTCAGGGCCTACACGGAACAGTGTGGAAATGAGGGGCGCTTGGTTCATAAAGTGGCTCATAAAATGGTTTTATTCGTAAAATGGTTTTACACACAGTTTTTGTCCATACTTAGATTTTTAAGGCACACTAATAGACCCCAAATGTAATTTGCTATTCTTTGAAATTAATAAGGTAGTTGATGTGCTTTTGCATTCCGCTGTCTGTGAATGTGAGTTACCACTTCTTGTAACTAAGACATTTCTTGAAGTATGTCAGTAAATGCAGGTAGTGTATAATTAAAATGTTTTATGTTCTAGTTAGCGGCAAGAAGGGGAACAACAAAATATAATAGGCCCGGAGTGGTGTTGGGTTTTCTTTTTTTGTTCTTTTTGATGGATTGACTGCTAGAAATGTTTCTTACGTTTCTGTCACATAATGGTTACCTTAGACTGTATCTTTCCTTCCAACTCTTCCGTTCTAATTCTCCCCACCAAGAGGAAGCCGCGTTTGCACTGACACTGCGGGGGAAGCATCCGATAGTTGGGTGTCTCCAGCTCTTGGTTCTGGCTCTCGCACTCTGCCACACCTGCCCTTGGAAAGCAGCTGCTCCTGACATCTGTTTCCTCTGCTCTATGGTGTGTTCTGTCTCAGCCCGCAGGGATTTAGGGAAGATTTGTGACAGGAGAAAAGCAGACTAGTGTGGGCTGCTGGCCAGTCTTTATTTCACGATGCTATTCATTTGTGCTCTTTAAAAATCCCAAAATCCCAAAACAAAAACCTGCTGTCATGAGTTGCTGCTACAGCTGTTTGTCATGAACATGTAGATTGATTTGGTGACTTCCATATCAAAAGAAAACCAAACAACTTTTTTCCCAGTTTCCCTTTCTTGCTGCCAGTGCTGTGTTACTGGGGTGGTGCCAGAAATCCTGTGGGGCAGATCTGTTACCACCTCTTGCTTTCTGCTGGGGTCTTTCAGCTGCCTTTCCCAGCTCACAGGTGAGGACTCCTGCCAAGAAAAGTCCTCAGAACTCCGACTGGTGTGATTTCTTCCTATTTAAACGTCACCGTGTAGCACACAGCAGTTTGTCCGTAGGTGAATACACTGTAGGAAGAAGAACCAATCCTTGAGCTCAGCTGAAGCGTAAACACTTTAGACTAAGAAACCCAGATCGAGCAACATTTTCCTACATCATATTCTCATCATTTGGCAGAAAATATGGAGTTGCCTCTATGGAATGGGGAGTTTTATCATTAAATTAGAATCTGTAAATGAACTTTTCATGTACTTCTGGCAGCTATCATGACCCGTTTCATTTCTTCCTTTGCTTCTAGGTCAGCTGTGTGTGGGAATCACACAAATAAGTGATTTTCTCTTCCTTCCCCGCACATTCCTATAGTTCTCTTCTAATGGCTATTCCTTTTTCAAGGAGTCAGAGCACATTTTTTGCTATATATATATATCGTATATTAAGGCTTGTGACCAGAAGGTTCTACATGTGAAGGAATTCGAGCTACGCTGCTGTTTTGAGTGTCTTCTCAAACTTCGTGTAGAGCAGGAGGATTGCGAACGGGTACTGTTTGTTTTCAAAGTGGAAATGTTGGTTGTTTTGAGCTCTTGCTCTGCCACTATCCTGCCTTTCCAGATTCCCAACTTTTCCCTTCATCCAGAAGGTACCTGGATTGCTTTCCTTATATTATTACAAAGGTGAGGCATTCACAGTTATGTCATCAGGCCTGGGTTCGTGATGGCCAGAAGTACATGTCAGTGTATTTTCGGTCTGCCTCTCTCATTTTGAAACGGAAATTTAAAATGCGCAGTTTTTTGTCCCTGATCGGAGAGAGCTGCTTGTGGTTTTTGTTGACTGCTCTGGCAGCACTCGAGAGTCTGTATTGGGACCTACACTGACCACGTTTGATGAGGTCACTTTCAAGTGTTTCCCATTTTCTCTTGCCTTTCAAATGGCTGCTGTCTTTAGACAGATTTGTGGATTTTGACCCTGAATCTGAAATATTCAAATCACAGTGATATTAGAAAATGTATGCCATCTTCCATTATTAGGTGTTCAAAAGGAAACCAGATATTTGGTCTTTGCTATTAGTCTTTTTTTCTTTTTTGTTTTCTACGTAATTGTATAACTTTTCGGTAACATAAATTCTTATTTGCAGCTGAAGATATGCGTCAGCTCAAGAAGATGAAATGCTATCTGTTCTCCTAGTCACAGACTGCCTCCTGTTTCTTAAGTCCCTGCGAATTACTTGTCATACCTTAAAATCCAGGATTTTTATCCTCCTCCATGATGCGGCTGGACAGCTTTCTGCTTAATTCCTTACCGTTGGTCTTCTGCTCCAGTTCCTGAGTGGATCTAATGCTGTTGTTCATTCAGGAGTCTCTTGCAATCTATTCCGTTCACTAAGCTGATAGATTCTTCGGCAGTCAGGATGGAAAAGGGGGATATTAGCGGTTTGTTTTATTTGACCCTGCTATGGGGAGAAGTGGGGTGTTTCCAGATTCTCAGCACCTGTACAGTGGCTGAACTGCTTAGAAGTGATTAAGGAGTGTGGTTTTCAGTATTTTCTAAACAGGAGATACTGTACTAAATGGATGTGTTATAAACCTGACCACTTCTCTTCCAAATAAGTGGTTTGGGTTTTTTAGGTGCCTCACAATGTTGTTAAATACGGTAAAAAACAAGGTTAGAAAGGTTTCTACATCAGGAGTGGTAACAGTCCTAAAATATCAGCAGCTGGGCTGAGCGAGCGATTTGCACATTCATACATCCAATGAGTGTGCACCTGCAAAGTGCTGTGCTCCTCTCCTTCCTCCTCCTCCTCCTCTTTGTGAGCTGCCAGGAAATGGAAAATGATGACAATCTTGCTCTCCAAATACTTCACGTTCTAATTTAGTTCAGGTCCCCGCTGGATTCGCTGGAGCGGGGCCAGAAGGAAGAGTGGTGTCATCAGAGCCGCTGCCGATCCAGATAAAGGCAGCACCCTCCTGCTGTGCTGAACAGGGCTGTTTGTATGTCTAATACATCTTAAAAGAAGGATTCAAAGATATTTTTGACTACTGCCTTCTCTTTGTTTTAAACAGATGGATGTTAATACTGAGGTGTCTTCATGCTTTTGATTAGAGTCAGCACACAAGCACTTTTGAATGCAGCTATGAGGGTACCCTCTCGGAACATCTTAGAATTTAAATACCTCAAATCATTTTTTTAAATACAGACTTTTTTTGGTGTGTTTTCATCAGTAGGTACAAGCTTTTGGAGTCAAAATTAGAATCCACACTTAAGAAGTCTCTTGAAATAAAAGAGGAAAAAATTGCTGCTTTGGAGGCTCGTTTAGAAGAATCAACAAATTTAAACCAGCAGCTCCGTCAGGAACTTAAAACAGTAAGGAGAACGACCTTTTTTCTGTAAGATTAAATTACTGCTATACCAGCTAGTGTTATTTCTACACTTGGCCTTTTGTGTAAGACAGCAAAAGGTGAGCATTGTTCACGTAATGTAAAGGAGGACAAAGGTATGGCTGATTTTTAAGGCTCCACTGATAAAGACGCGGTGTGGAAACCACATGAAAAGTTTTTGAATTTATTAATTGGTCATTGAATATTTTAGGTGGATAAATACTCCGAAGTTGATTTGATTTGGGATACCAAAAGTAGTAATTTTCAGTTACATTTTCTGATCTACCTTGAACAGCCTGAGTGCACTGGTAAGAAAAAGAAATATGGTCTCCTTGGTTGTAGGACTGTATTATGAAAGTTGGGGGATACAGTTGAGAGCACTGAAATAAAACAGAAAATAGAGGTCTTTTCCTGTTAGACCAGTATTTGTTAGGGTTAAGCTCTCTATATGTATAAATAATTTATAGATCATCTCCTGAAACATACGAAAAGCAAATTTACAAATAAAGTAATGTAGTACTTTCTGTTCTTGGAAAAGTGGTGTGGTCATGTAATACACTAGGATGTAGAAAATGGAAAATTCTAAACCTAATGTAAGTTGCCCTAAATAATTTCAGGTGAAAAAGAACTATGAAGCTCTCAAGCAAAGACAAGAAGAGGAACGAATGGTTCAGAATTCCCCTCCGAGAAGTGGAGAAGAAAATCAGTCTGTCAATAAGTGGGAGAAAGAAAATCAGGAAACTACTAGAGAATTGTTGAAAGTTAAAGATAGATTAATCGAAGTGGAAAGGAATGTAAGATGTTTTAAATATTATTTTTATTTTAATTATTTGTTGTGAGCTGTTCCAGTAATACGAAGGAGAGTAATGGGAAAGTATGCAGTTTATCACCTGGTTTATGTACCAAGCAGAATGTGAATTAAATGCAGTTTATGAAGGAGCCGGGCTCTGCTCTGAGGAATGCTGCAAAGCACTTGACCCGCATTTGAAAGGAAATGTGGAAACCTGAATTTGCCCTTTTGAATCCACAAATATCTCTTGAATCCCTCTTATATAATCTTGACTTACGTGAGTCATGGAGATTTTTGTCCTGTGTCTCCATAGGTACAGCATTAGTTATTAGGTTTTTTTTCAGTCTGAACCTGTAGGGATAATATCACCATGTGTTACTTTGTTATATAAGGTGATTTTATTCCACCCTGTAAATCTCTGCAGAGTCATGATGCTTTGTTTTGGTCTTGAAGTTCAGTAAACAGCCGCGAACTCAAATTTTCTTTTTTTTCTGTTTTTGATGTTTGAAGAACGCTACACTGCAGGCAGAGAAGCAAGCGCTGAAGACACAATTAAAGCAACTTGAGAGCCAGAACAGCAATCTGCAGGCTCAGATCCTCGCGCTCCAGAGACAGACCGTTTCTCTACAGGAACAAAATACCACTCTGCAGACTCAAAATGCCAAGCTGCAGGTAATATTTACCTGGTTTGCTTTCGAAAAGAAAATCAATTGGAAGTTTTTCCAAGTGAAAACTTTAAAGCTAATGGCAATAATGTATTGCAAGTCACACTTTGCTTCTGGTACAGATGTGGAAAAGAAAGGAATGTGCAAATCATCTGCACTAAAAGCAGTCAAGTAGTATTTTGTCTGCTGACCAATAATAACATTTCTAGAAGTTGGTTTTAATCTTTCACATTTGTCCAATTTAAATTCCTGGCTTTATACTTAGTAGTAAAGTAGATTCTCTTACCCGGTATTCTAAGATAATTTTTTAAACTTATTTTTAACTTCTAAATTAGGTCAAGGAAATAGCATGTCCAAAGAGACGCTAATAAATTTAGTATTTTGCCTATTTTTATAAGTAATGTTTAAAAAAAAAAGCCATACCTAAGAGGAAAGTCAAGATGTTAGTAAGTACAGAAGACTTGGGAAAAAACCTTTGAAAACTAAATGAATATGTGAAGATTGAATTTGGATAATTCAGAGGCAAAAAAGGTAATGTGTGGCCATGGAAATCATAAAAATGGTTGCCCACAGAGTCTTGCAGCTCTTAGGGCCAAAATACAGATGTAACTTTTTTCTCTGGTAAGTGTTAGTGGATCAAATGGGTTTTGGAGCTCTAAGAGTCAAAACTATGTAAAGAGGGAACACAAAGTCCACAATTCAGCAGAAATAGCAAATAATGTCAGAAATGATGAGGGGTGGATGGGAGTCAGAGTGAAGGAGTCTTTAAAAAGTGAACAAATAACACGTTTTGTGGATGCCTGCAGTTCCATCCTGTCCCTTTGGGGAAAGGAGAACACACTTGTGCCCCAGATGAGCTGCTCTACCACGTTCAATGGAACGAGTGCACAGGGCTCCCCTTGGTGGCCAGGAAGCCTGTGGACAAACACAATGCTGGGTCTCCTCTAGTCGTTAGAAATGAGCAGACGTGGGTGTGGAAATACACCGTGTCAAACAGATGAGGGTGCATCCCTGGGATTCAGAACGCTCTGAGTTTTTGTAATACCTTGTGTCAAAAAAGCAGGAATATCTGTGTAGTTCCTTTTTTGCCTCATGGACTGCACAGGCCTTTCCTGTCTGATAAACCTGGAAGGTGGATTAACTGTAGAGATTTGAAAGTATTGAGGCAGTGAATTGGGAGGAGGAAGCATTTTCTGCTCTACTTTTTTTTCCTTTTTGTGTGCTGAACCTCACCAAGCAATGTAGCTTCTGTTGCTGGGGATGACTGAATGATTTTATACCCAACAAGCTGAGGAAGGGAGTTCTTCTCCTTCCTTGAGAATTCAGCTGTTTTGCTCATAGCTTCAGGTGAGTTGCAGGACAACTCTGAATCAAAATGAAACCTGAAATACATTAATGAAAATAAAGAGTCAGTACCTATTGGCTAAATCTGCAGTGCAAAATAAGCTGGTGTATGCGGACTAGGTCAAAACTGTTCTTAGGCAACTGTAATTCTACTAGTCCTTCTGATACCATAAGGAACATACAAGAGAAATTATGTCTTAAAGGAAAACTGGGAATTCTGAGCTAAATCCAACAGGGAATTCAGTCGGGGCAGTTTCAGAGCACACACTTGCCATCAGACGTGACTTCATTTCCAGCAAAAGGTTCGGCTTTCTCATCTGGAACAAAGAATGCTGCAGTTCCAGCAGAAGGGGATTTGTTCCTTAGTAACAGCGAGCACTGGAGTGAGATTTTTTTTTTTTTTTTTTTTTTTTTTTTTTGTTCCCCTTAATAGATACCCTGAGGATATGAGAAGCCTCAGTGGTTTGTGGTTTTTATCTCTTGAATAGGAGAGAGAAGGGAACTATCCGAACACAGGTCAGATGACAAGCACGTTGGGTATCATCAACGCTTTAAGATATCCAGGGATTAGATTAGGTTAATCTTTCCAGAAGCACACAAAGTAAAGTTGGTGGTGGTGTTTGAGATAGATATATATATAGATATATATATATATGGTTTTTTTAATCTCTCTAATGTTGAAGGCTTTCATGTATTAATACTGTTCTACATAATTGTTGGAGAAATCATACTCTTCTACAGGAAGAGTACATTGCAGCAGATCTCAAAACACATGCAAAGTGATCAAGTGACATTACTGTCATTGGAAAATAACCATGAGTGGCAGTTCCTCGGTAAAACAGAACATGGGTAGTTCCTTCAAGGTGTTGTTATTTTATTTCCCTTTGTCTCTGTTAAATGGCTGCTATTGTTTGAAGTCCCATTGTAAATGATATGTGGGTACAATAAGGATTTTATGGTGACAATAGAGATTTTTTATGGTGACAATGAAGATTTTTTTTTTTAAATGGTAGTAGGACAGTTCCTTTTATTTTATTTGTGTCACAGATTCAGCTTATGTGACGTGAGAATAGCATTTTATCAGATATTTGAAGGCAAATAATAATTTGATTCCTCCCCTCTTCCCCTGTGTCTATTTAAGCATATGCTTAAGTGTGATCTTGTAGTACTGCTATAAAAATATTCTTGGAATATGTTGAATTGAAATTGTCTGTTGGGATACAAGAAAAAAAGTATTGCCTTTAAAGGTTGTCAGGGGATGGAACGACTAGAAGGTTGCTAAGATGGTAAGGGTTTAACTAAAGAAATCTTTCCATAGGAGGAGATAGACAAGATAATCTGAACTATGAAATTAATTTGCAACTCTTGTCAAATGTTTATGACCGCAGGTTGAAAATTCCACCCTCAATTCTCAAAGTACATCTCTGATGAATCAGAATGCACAACTGCTGATCCAGCAGTCTGCTTTAGAAAACGAAAACGAGTGTGTGCTCAAGGAACGGGAGGACCTGAAGTCCTTGTATGATTCACTTCTCAAGGACCACGAAAAGCTGGAACACCTGCACGAACGCCAGGCTTCCGAGTTTGAATCTCTGATAGCTAAACATGGAAGTCTGAAATCTGCACACAAAAACCTGGAGGTGGAGCACAAGGACTTAGAAGATAGGTAAATACTAATGTGCATGAGTCAAATTAGAGTCTGCGATTCCTGAGCAAAATGCAAAAAACAATGTATGGCTTGTATGAATAAAATTACTATTACTTAAATGTAGCATTAAGATCTTAAAACTTTGAAAGATCACTTTTTTAAAATATTCCACATTTTGTTATCATTCCAAAAAAAAGAAACTTAAATATGATTTTTGTTTGCAGGTACAATCAGTTGCTGAAACAGAAAGTGCAGCTGGAAGAACTGGAGAAGGCACTCAAGGTAGAACAGGAGAAAATGCTGCAGCAAAATGAAAAACATGAAACAGTGGCAACAGAGTATAAAAAACTTCGTGATGAAAACGAAAGGTAAGGCAGAAACCTGCTATGTGTGTCAGCAGGGCTCTGAGCACTTGCCAGAACAGGCTGAACAAGTGGCGTATAGTATCCGATCACACTTCTTAATACCTGATGCTGCAGTTCAGAGCCTCATAAATAAATGCCTCCTGCCTTCAGGGTGTGAGGAGGGTGAGGAGGAGCTGGGGGTTGTTTTTAGAGAGGCACGTGGCAGGGACAAATCTACGCAGCCTCCGTGATTGCGAAAGTTTGAGCCATTCCTGTTTCCTCGCTCTTTTGTGTTGGCAGGAAATTCTAACCGTTTTGGTAAGATTCTTGTATTTTGAAAAGCGACATCTTAAAACTCGTTGTGATGTCCAATTTTAGAAATCCTGCTTTATTTCTAAACGTATGGAGAACCTTGAGTGTTTGGCTTAAAGGCAGAGTGCCTACCTAAGAAAATTAGACCAAGAGATGACTTACCTACAGCATGCGACAGTAAGAAATTATTCTCTGTATTCTCTGGAAGAGCCTTGGAAATGCCGTGTTTCAGAGGGAATGTGAGTAATGAGCTCATTTCCTTCTACCTCATGTATTCTTTAATGGTGCCTTTTAATTCCAGGCTCACTCATACATACAGTCAGCTCTTGAGAGAGAATGAAGTTCTCCAAACCGATCATAAGAATTTGAAAACGTTGCTGAACAATTCCAAACTAGAACAAACACGATTAGAAGCTGAGTTTTCTAAGCTCAAAGAACAGTACCAACAACTGGATATTACCTCGACAAAACTCAATAATCAATGTGAGGTATGTGAGAATTCTGCTATTTTTCATTACTGGTATCATTGTAATATTTATATAAGTGTATCTGTAGATTCATAAAATGATATGAAGTGCTTGAGAATTAGTCATTTGATTTATAGATATTGAAGTGGGTCTGAAGACAAATTAATTTGCCTGTTGTACAGGAAATACAAAAGTTATTTAAAGCATCAAAGAGGCTTTTAGCAGTTGAGTCAGGATTTAGTTAAGTTTTCTGTTTGATTTGACTCTGAGAATCCTTTGTAGGCCTAAATTTTCTTTCTAATCTCGTTATCTGTGTGTGTAATATGCTCACGTATATATGCATGTACCATTTCATGTATTTTAACAGCTGCTTAGCCAGCTTAAAGGAAATCTGGAAGAGGAGAACAGACATCTGCTAGATCAAATTCAGACGTTAATGCTACAGAATAGAACATTACTTGAGCAGAATATGGAAAGCAAGGATCTCTTCCATGTAGAGCAAAGGCAGTACATGTGAGTTTTAAAACAATGAAATTACTGTGATTAGGGCATTAAACTAGTATCTGTACTTTTTTTTAAAAAAAAAGCTTCAGTTTTTTATAGAAATAAATGTGTGTGCTACTTCTGAAATGTTTCTCCTTTTCAAATAAAAACTTTAATGATTTGTGAAAAGCAGGTACCTCAAACTACAAGCATTATATTTTTAGTTCTAAAGGACCAGTGCAATGTGTTCATTACTGATGATGCAAATGAGGAATCATAATGTTATTCATTCCTCATTCTACTATAAGCAAAGTTCCTAGGTTTGTTTTTGAACTTTTTCAGTGAATTTGAGAGAAGAGAAAATGTGCTTGTCTAAATGATTCTGTTTAGAACCTATATGCATTTTATTATTATTTCAAAAAAGGGGAAAATTCTGTTGTTTAATATAGGCAAATGGATTTTTTTCAATTTTATATCAATGTTAAATATAAGACTGCTTGTTTGTTGTATCCCTTTCTTGATTTTTCAATAAGAAACAAGTGTGATGTGAGAATTCCTCATGAAAAGTGATGACTTTCAGATAACTGATAGCCAAAGGAACATGCTACTCACACATTATACATACATTTTTGAAACATACATTATCATTAATTTCTGTTGACAGTGACAAGCTAAATGAACTAAGGCGACAGAAGGAGAAACTGGAGGAGAAGATAATGGATCAGTATAAATTTTATGAACCATCTCCACCAAGAAGGTACTGATGAACACGATATAAAAATAAACACACATGTAAAAGCTGACATAGTTTCAGCTGTTCAGCTGAAAATCAAGATTTTGTTAAACTTTGGGGGAGCAGAATCATGTCTGTGTTCTTGCATACAAATTAGGAAAAGTCTGAAGTCATAAGTAACGTGTTATAAATGTATTATTGATAACAGAAGGGGTAACTGGATCACTCTGAAAATGAGGAAACTGATCAAATCTAAGAAGGACGTTAATCGAGAACGTTTGAAGTCCGTGACGCTGACGCCAACGCGCTCCGAGTCCAGCGAGGGGTTCCTGCAGCTGCCCCACCAGGACAGCCAGGACAGCTCCTCCGTGGGCTCCAACTCGCTGGAGGACGGACAGACCTTGGGCACCAAGAAGAGTAGTAGTGAGTACTGCAATACAGTGCTTTCTTCTAATAATCTGTGGCTAAATGTCTTTTTGATACGATTGAAAATGAAGAGGGGCTGGAAAAGGCTATGCGTTGTGGAGGATTTTTAAAGAGAATGTAAGTCTTTAGGAAAGAAGCCTGAATTCCTTATTAATGCCGGATTTATACTGACTTCTTGCAAACTCCTGAGTGTTTGGGCAGGAACTAGTTTTTAGCATTCCTGTAACTGTAAATGTGAAAAAGACGTGAATTGTTACTGACCTTAAAGCCGAGAGTGCAGTGGCTGAGAGGGAGCCTGAGCAGGGTTCCAGAGGTGTGGGTACATGGAACATTCCGGACACAATTTGCAGACCTCGGAAGAGCCCGACAGCCATCGCGTTAGGACGCCCACAGCATCAAAGGCCAGATCCTGTGCAGCATTTACATTTCGGATCTGTATTTTTTGTTATCCGCTCTTGGCATGAATCATAAACTGCCTGGTTTCTCACAACTTGAGAGATGGTATTACAGCCAAGTTATCAGGGTAGAATGATTCTATTTAGTAATTATGCACCAAAAGCATTTTGGCTGTGCATGTAAAAGCATCAGAATACATATGTATTAACCTTCACTTAAAATCTTTGCAATACTTTTTAAAAATTTAATATTGGGTTTCTAAAGACAGCAGATTCATGTTGTGTTTTTTCTGCCAGCTATGAATTCGCTGTGTTAAAGCCATCATGATGAATTTTTTACTTCTGTGCTTATTGCAGAAGCTTAGTCAAAGTAATAAAAACATGCAGGGAAACTTAAAATCAGATTTGTGATTCTGATAACTGAAGAAAATAGCAAGTTCAAGGGTACATTTTACCACTTTGCTAATATGTCGATTTGGGAACCTTAGTGTTTTTCAGCGTGAGAGTCCATTAAAGTTCAAACCAGCTACTTTTGAATTTTAAAAAAGCAACTGTTGCTTTTAC
This sequence comes from Pampusana beccarii, assembly GCA_013399365.1. Taxonomy (NCBI): domain Eukaryota; kingdom Metazoa; phylum Chordata; class Aves; order Columbiformes; family Columbidae; genus Pampusana; species Pampusana beccarii. The sequence goes on along the minus strand of VWYH01006601.1, from coordinate 646,657 downwards.
ATCTGAACTGGGAGTCTGGTGGAACTGCTGAGTGGCTGAAGCCGTAGTGGGTGTGTTTGCAAGTGTGTTAGTTTGAGTCGGAGTGTGCACGCTTTGGGTCACACCATCTGCATCCCTGTCAACAATTCCATGTTCTGGAAGCGCTTTTGTACGTGACAGTTTTCTTTGCATGACGCTTGGGACCTTGTAGCGTGCGGTTACCCTCCTGCTGGAGCTGTGCTCGAAGTGACGGGGACCGACCCTCAACAGAGGTTGGAAATTGTGCAGACCTCGTTAATTTTCTACTCCGTGGACCTTGTTCGTGTTCCTCTTAATCCCAGTGTATTTATCCACAAATTGGAAAGGCTGATCTAATTCTGGATCCTGACCTTCCTCCCTTACGCATGTCACCATGGAAACCACAGGTTTTGATAGAATTCGGATGAATTAGTTGCCGGTTCAACGCTGACAATTGTAGTGCGTCTTACAAAGTTAAGAGAATATCACAGCGTGAGAAGTACCAGTAATGGTGCGTATTTTGCAGTCTGTTTCTTCTGACTGTAAATCCTAAATACCACGATCCTGTGGCTCCTTTCTTTTCTGTAAGAAGTGCCTTGGCCGTAGCGGCTTCCATTGGAAGAAGCTACAAGAAAGAGAAAGGCTGTAAGTTGCCGCCTGTCTTTGCCAGTGCTCAGGTACCACAGTTTTGGGTCCAGGAGGAGACAAGTTCTGGTTCCCCCTGGTGTCCTGCGGCTGGGAATGGTGGTTCCAGCGGGAACTGCTGAGGTGGAATGTCCTGCGTGTCCTTCAGGAGGCCAGAGAAGCAGTTTACATCCCCGCATCGCAGGCGCTGGCAGTAATCGGTGCTGTTCGCAAGAGGCAGAGGACAGGGGATCTGACAGAAAGGGATTTTGGAGATGTATAGGTTTCCTCCCCTATAACACCGTTAAATAGCAAATACATCTTATCACAGTGGAAGTAAAAGAAGTGTATTAGGCTCCATTTTCTATCAGCAAAACATTTAGGAGATGCCTGCCTTACATTTTCTTGTGTGCATGAACAGAATGATTTGAGGATTTCAGTACTCGCCATACGGAATTCCCCCGAGTACTTCTGGCCAACAGGAGGGGAATTACAAACCAGGAGCCTTCCTGTCTGTGGAGGAATTCTCCAGTGCTCATCAGTCATTCTCAGCTCGTAAAGCAAGGACCCATTCATAGAACACTGAGAAGAGAAAGGAAAGTTAATGAATTGTAACTAGAATTCTTTGAGTAAATGGTTACTAAGAGCAAAATAATCCTCATACCACCGTGTTTTTAAAAGGTGTAAAGAACCTAAATCTGCCCAAGCCGAACTTCGCGGTGTCCTGTTTGTTCCTGCTGTAGCTCTGCCATTCCGGTATTTTTCACCAGACCTTTCTTTAGTCGCATTCTCTGCAGAAATTCCTTCCGTGGTGTCTCAAGGAAGCTGCGTTTTACCAGAGGACAGGTTTTGATGTTGGATTTCAGGACATGAGTAGTTGTGGTGGAGTTCTCTGTGTGGTACAGTCAGAAATCTGCCCTTTGGGAGGTGATCAGTGTTAACGGATGCCAGTCACAGGTGACTCCAGTGATTCTTGGCCATCCTCCGGTTACTTTTTAATAGGATTAGGGTGGGCATTTTTAATTAAGAGGATGGGTTATCTTGTCTATAAAGGATTAGAAAAGTTACAAAAGAATGGCGTTGCACTACGCTGATGGAAAGTAGCAGAAACAGAACAGAATTACCTTTTTGGTTTGCCATTATTGTTAAAAGTGATCAATTATTCACCTGCTGGAAACCTAGTCCGATGCTGTGCCTCATATTCCAAGCTATGTATTTGCTATACAATTAGCTATACAACATGCATGGTTCCTTTATGGGCGGTTTAGCTGCAAGTCTGCTTTTTTTAAGCCAGTAAGCGTCTGGGTTGATGTTGGTTCTGGCTTATTGCCTCAGGATCTATAAGGGAAGGACTGCTTTATTATCTGAGGAAAAAAAAATAAGTTATTTTGAAGTACATACAAATATATGTACATAATAAAAGATATCTGTATACCTACATAGCAAATAATTCCAAGGTGAAATAGTACTTGGTGTGCTCCTGTCTTACATGGGTAGCACGTGTGCCTTTCTTTTCTTGCACTTAAACAAGATTCACTTGGGATTTCCCCCTCCTCCATCTTTTAATACAATTTGTAATTTTAACTCTGTTTCCTAATATTATCTCGATTTTCCTCTTAGCCCTCCCAAAACGTTACAGCAACACTCGCCTTTGGATTTTCTTTTGGTATTTTTTCAGCTAAAAAAATTGGTGTATATCATTCCAGACAATAAATCTTGATTTTGTTTTTCTCATTACAGATTTGAAATGGATTATTTCACTAGAATGTTAAATTCACTGCACATGAACAGTAGATTGAACATAAGGTCCATGTAATTTTTCCACAAGACAGTAGATGACCCAAATTATTAATGAACTCAGAATGTAACAAGTGAAGATTGATAAAAGATTGTGTCCTACTAGAGATGCGGGGCAGAACATTACAAAAGTTATTAATCTCAAAAAAGAATGATGTGAACATCTTTTAAAGTAGAAGTTGTACTTAGAGTCGCTTTCATTTTAAGCTTTTTTTGCTTCACATTTTTCTTTATGTTCACGGGATGTTATTTTTCAGAGTAAAAGCTATGTAATTGTCAATTTCTAGAACTGTCTGCAAAGAAGTTACATTGATTTTTTTTCACGAGCTTGGCAGTTAGAGCTTTCAAACTGTGTTACACTCTTCGCCCTTATTTTCGGTGCGTTTCTGAGTATATTGAAGTTTTCATAGTGCAGTTTTCATATTTCAGTGTAGTTTTCATATCTCATTATCACACAGAAGCATGAGAATGATAGTTTTTAGCGTAGCATACGTAGCTTAAGCTCAGACATTCATTTCTGTCCTTAGTTTCAACATTTAACTTCCATCTGTTCTTCTCCCTTTTTTTCTTTCATTTCCCTGTTTCCGTTTTTCCTCATGCTATGACATAAAAGTGGTTGCACTGAAAAGACTGCCCTTTTTGAGGAACAGACCGAAGGAAAAAGACAAAATGAAGGCCTTCTACCGTCGCTCCATGTGTAAGACTTTATGACAGTTCAGCTTCTTTTCAATGGCTACACTGGCTTCATTACTAATTTTTCACTAACCTCTCCCTGGACTGCGCTGTTATTTTTCCTCCTATTTTGCAGTGTGCGAGTCCTGCTACGATACAAGGAGCTGGAGCTTTTTCTTTTTTTCTTTTTAATTTTTTTTTAGACCTTGGCACTGAATACTTTATATATGTGCACATACACACACACACACGCACAAGCACACATACATATATATAGATATATTCAGTGCATTGTGGTTGCATACATTTGTATACATAGTTGTCTATATACACATGTCTCTATGTGTATATAAACTTACAGTGCACTGTGTTAATCTAAACGGTCCCAAATTACACATTTCATAAGCCTTTCCTTAAGAAATCACTGTAATTTTGTATTTGAAGAAAGCGTAGAAGATGGTGCAAGGCTGTGTGGTGGTCTGTCACTCTTCAAGTGTTCACCAGTTGTTGTTGCCAAAATGTTGTATTGATTTCTTTGATTTGATTTTTTTTAATGAGGGGTGGACAGTTTTCTCTAGTTTTGGGAAGTAAAGGTGAATATCATCAGATGTCATCTTTTTCAGATCCTTTTATTTGTTACTCTATAAGATACAGTATCCCTGCAGTAACCTGCACTGTACAAGGATCCCATATCATTGTTGACATTGTATTGTGTTAGCACCTCTGCCCACTTTATTCATCCCATTTGATCATTACCAACAGTATATCAAGGCTTCTAACATAGATATTACGTATCATTGCAGCGCAAGCATGGCAATAATACCTGGTAAAATGAGTTTTAAGAACCATACCGAGCTGAAAGAAGTCTCTGCCTTACCCCACTTCTCATTCATTGAGCTGATTGCATGTCGTAACGCGGATGATCTTGTGTCTTTATCTTCCAGCCCTCAATGCGCTTTAACGCTTAGAAAACTGTCAGATGATTTGCAATACAGAGTAAGAACCGAAGCAAATACATTGCCCATGCTGATCATTTGCTCTCATTTGCATCCCAGCCATGAATGACCTGGTGCAGTCCATGGTCCTGGCAGGAGGACAATGGACAGGTAGTTCTGAGCATCTGGAGGGTCCTGATGATATATCTGCGGGTAAAAGGAGGAAGGAGTTGGGAGCTCTGGCCTTCTCTACCACAGCCATCAACTTTGCAGCTGGCAACTCTTCTGCAGGCTTCAGATCCAAGCAGTTGCTAAATAATAAAGGTATAGGTAGAAGCTTTTTGCACCGTGATGTGACTGTGTGTAACAGCAATGTCATATAAATGTTGGTTTGACTTGTGTTTTAAGTTTTTCAGCCAAAAGCAATCTTAATAATCGAGTCGCAGTGCTAAGGTACTGAATAGGTTTAATTGCTGCAGTTAGTAACTGCTTCAGCATTTTTCCTACAGAATGTTACCTAAGTAAAAATTGATTCATTTGAAAAATATTTAAGTCTGTTTTACAGATGATAAATATTCCAATAATCTTTTTATTTTGTTTTACATCTTATTTTATGTCTCTGTGTATAGATACTACATCCTTTGAAGATGTAAGTCCGCAAGGTATTAGTGATGACTCTAGTACAGGATCAAGAGTTCATGGTAAGATGTGAACTTTAATTAAATTAATTATGGATATATTATGTGAATGTTAGTGCGGTTTGCAAAAAAAAGTGAATGGCATCGTTACAAGTGAGCATGTTTTCTGTGATGTGTGTATCTCTTGAATGTACAGTGTCACTTCTTCAGATTGTTCTTTTCTTTCTTAACTACTGCATCAGATAGATGTTCTATATCTCTAGCAGAAAGTATCTGTGAAGTGCATCTGAACAGGATCAAAACACTTGCCCTTTAAAAAATTGTTTGGAGTTAATAGTAAGATAGAAGAAGTTATAATTCCAATCCTACAAAAAAAAATTTTCGAACCTGGCCGGATTTTCCTATGTTTATTGTTCAGTGAAACCTAAATTTGTCGTGTACTGTATTTTGCAAAATCATTACTGCTCCTTCAAGCAAAGCCATGAATTGAAAGCTATCATAGATTATTTAGAAGTGAAGTTTTAACTCTTCTGTGAACACTTAATGAGTATGAGCAGCAAAGGTTTTTGAAGACGGTAACAGCGCATTTCCCTTGTATTGGATAGGAGTACAGGACATTATCTGTGCAGATGCTCTTGCTCCTCCTGTTCGTGGCATTTCAACAATGTGCAAGGTTCCTTGTCAGATCTGTTGTAAGTGACCTGATCACGAGCAGCTTTCTGCCTGCCCAGCCTTCCGTCCGTCAGCCCTGGTTTCCCAGTAACCGACCCGTTTCAGTTCTAAACGTACACTCTGTTTCTCTCTTCCTCCCCTCGTACCTCACTGTTCCTGTCGGGCCCTTTTCTCAAGTGGCCTCTGGGGCTGCCTGGAAATCCATTTGCTTTCCGATCTCTAAGAAACCACTTTGTTGGCAGTGGGCATGTGAAATAGTGCATGGTTCCTGCCTCTGGGCATTGTGGCACCAGAACGCGTAGGTACCGTGGCGCCTGCTGTGCCGTTCTGTTCATCACGGTGTCTCCGAATTGTCCGTTTAGCTTCCAGACCAGCCAGCCTCGATAGTGGCAGAACGTCCGCTAGCAATAGCAATAACAACGCTTCGCTCCATGAAGTCAAAGGTATGCTCTCGGTGAACTTACGGGCATCCTTCCTTTTCCTTGTTGTCTCTGTAAGGTCATCTAGAGAGGTTAAAAAAAAGAACAACCACACAAATTCCCATAATACACCACACTATGTTTTTCTTCAAGCATTTCCCCAAATTAGGAAAGGATATGAGTATCAGTAGAGCCTGTATTTTTAATAAATATTAGTATATAAGTTACAAACTGTTTTAAACCAAACCTAACCCAAGTAACGATGTTACAAAATGAGAATTGCCCCCAAATTACTTTAAAATCACTCCTGTTCAAGCAGAGAAGTTGCTCCATCTTTTCTCCCAGCATCCTGCCACGTGTGCGCTGCTGCTGTAAAGCTGTATAGCGTACAACGCAAAGCAAACAAAAGGGCATTTGTAATACCATCCTGGAAACCTCTGTATTTTGTTTTTGAAAGGCTAATAATGTTCTTGGATTTAGCAATATTCTCCAAATTTCATATATTACAAGCCTTCATATATTTTTGGTTTTAATGGCCATTCTAGCTGAAGACCGTTGTACATATTAAACTAGAATGCTGCCAACTCAACACTTCATTTAGTATTTATGGCTTGTGTTTTTAAACAGTATCTGTTTGTTTGGAAAGCTAGAGATGAAATGCTAGCTTAAGATTTTTATTTATGTTTTTTTTTTTCTTTGTCCATTTGATTGCTCCCTTTTATAAAAGATTCTTTGAGGTAATCCGTGCCCCAGTTTCTATACTGTCTCAGAAATTTCTGCTGTAAACAATTCGTCTTTCCACAAACTTTAATTTCATTTCATAGGAGTAACACGGAGCAGGAAATACTTGATTATTTGTCAGTATTTTTTAAACAATTCACAATTACTGAAAATAAAAAGAATTGGTGGTGTGGAATTTATTTTGAATTTAATGCCGTTTTCTTCCTTCAGGCCACAGTTGTAATAAATTAGAAGTAATGGCAGAAACTGTTGGAGAAGCAGCATTCCAAAATAGTTCTTACTGAAGAAAATATTTTTTTCTATTTCATCTTTTGTGTTTCATGTAATTAATAGTACATTAATAGTACATTGGAGCGTGTGCCTCGCAGGGATGCTGAACCAGAGTGGAGGTGTCATCCTGAGCCTCTCGGACTAGAGCATTATGTAGAGGGAGGCCCAGATTATAACTGAAAGGTATTTTTTCTTATTCAGAAGCTATTGCGTCACATTTGAAGAGCTGTAAGACGTAAGTCAGGGGAGAGCAATTGTATTGATAATATATTTGGTTTGAGTAAAAAAAAAAAGGACAACTGGATTTTTTAGTATTTTAAATAGAATCATTGCTAACTGAATCTGGTAACGTTCCAGATTCGAGCGAGGTTATACCGTTTACCAGCTTTCCTGTCTGTTTCTTACGGAACACTGAAACCTTGACCCCCGCAGCAGGTGCGGTGAGCAACCCGAGCCGGCCGCAGAGCCACAGCAGCGGGGAGTTCAGCCTGCCGCAGGAGCACGAGGCCTGGTCCAGCAGCAGCGGCAGCCCCAGCCCCTTCCTGCGCGGCCACGCCAGGTCCGGAACCCCCGAAACGCCCCACGCGCGCGGGAAACGCAGCAAAACCGGCTCTCCTGGCAGCGAAGTTGTTACCCTGCAACAGTTCCTAGAAGAAAGCAACAAGAGTACCTCAAGCGAGGTTAGTTTGAAAAAATATTTTAACTCTGCGTTACGCCGTAAATGGGCACGGAAGTACTAAGAGACTTAGAGTGAGTAGAGCAGCGTTGAAGCTTTGGGGAGGTGCTGGTTCTGCCTGCATTAAGCAGTAGTGTGGGCTGCATCCTGATAAACTGTCCTCACTGTATTAGACACAAAATCCTGTGGGATTTCGCAGCTTGACCCTTTCTGGCTTCTGAATGAGGTAAGAAAGTCAATCTCCACTTTACAAACCAGTCTTTTTAGAATCGTTCTTCATTTATGTCCATGAATATTGCTTAAGAAATGTCAGAATTACGATTGATAGATTTACAAGATGTTTCGTGTTTTTGACAGATGAAATCTGCAAGCGAAGAGAATCTTTTAGATGAAGTCATGAGAAGCTTATCCGAGTCCGCAGAGCTCACGGGAAAGGAGAAGCTCAGAAAGCAGCCGTCCGGCGGCTGTGGCATTGTGAGATCGCTAAGTGTGAAAACCACAGCTGATTTCTCAGATGGACGATCCATTAAACCAGAACAACTGGTAAGGCCCAGCCTTCGGAAAACTGAAGATCCCTACTTCACTAGCTCTCCAATAAAATTTCCGTCGGGCGCTCCAGGGAAGGGCAAACCGCTGAAAGAAAAGATCCAAGCAAGTGCGTCCCAGCGCCAGTCGAGAGATTGCAATCCTTACGCCACCTTACCTCGGGCGAGCAGCGTGATTTCCACGGCGGAAGGAACCACGCGAAGGACGAGCATTCACGATTTCTTGTCTAAGGACAGTAGGCAGCCTGTCTCGGTTGACCCAGCCCCAGCCGCTGGCGACAGGAGCGTCCCGGCAGCCTCCAGTGAGTACCCAGCACACCACTTCTCCTCTCCTTTTGTTCACTGTGTGGCTTACAGAGTAGATTGTGTGCCACACAGCCATGCAGCTAATTCAGTGAAACCCTGCCATTTAGGATGTAGTTCTGATGTACCTAAGACTTCAAGGATGGAAAGGGCAAATTGCCGTGAGAGAACGTTGCTAAACACGAGTACGTTTAATGAGAAGGTCGGTACATCTGGTAAGGACAGCACAGGGTCGTTCACTGTGGCGCAGCCTTTTTTATCCCTTAACACTGAATTAGTTAGCAATATAAGCGGATTGCCTCAAAGATCTGCACCAAAAACACCTAATCAGGCCAATACGTCGGCGTTTAGATCCGTACCGAAAAATCCAGAGCAGCCTTGTGCTAACGAGCCGTGTGCTCGCAGTGAGCTGCGCGCGGCTGGGGCGGGGGAGTCGGTCCCTGCCCCCCGTGCAAACACCAGCGAGGCCGAATCCCCGCTGCTGGTTTCCGAGGATAATCAAACTGTGTGGTACGAGTATGGCTGTGTGTGAGAAGGAAGTTCTGCCATTAAAAAAATATACATATATATATATATAGTCTAATATGACATAGAGGTGTTCTTCTCATTGTCCACTGGGTTTAGAGAAAATTTCACTACAAATGAAAAATGATTTCGTGTTAGATCTGTGGGTGTTGTTTGCCAAGGCTCAGTTGTGTACTCCAGCATGTTTGAATGTAAAATTGTAACCTCACCAAAGTTTGCATGAAACATTAATTGCACTGTACATATTTTGCATGCCTTTAAAAGTCTTTATAATACAAGCTATATTTTTATTTGTCACGCACTCCAAACATTTTGGTTTTTCCCCTGTACATTCCTGAATGCATGTTAAAGCGATTGCATGCTGCATTGCCAGAAATGGCACCATGAACAACAGGATTTCCAATACCAGGGCAGCTTTTTGCAGTTGTGCTCGTGCTTTCGGATGTATCAATAACATTCTGATATGTATTTGGAGTAAAAATACTTTTCCTCCCCCTATTTCAAAAATGAAAAGAAGCATTTAGAGAGATTTCAGTGTCTTACCCTTTCCATTTGTGCCATGTTCTGGCATAAATGCACTTTGCACAAGGAACAAGTTACGGCCCAATAATTCAGTGCTCTGGCTTGCACAATAAATATGAATTACTATTCATACTTATCAACATACTTGAACATTAATAAATACAAAGACCATTCACAGTCCTAAACGTAAATGATAATTCTTATGAAGAGGCAATAAATAGCGACATGATATGCAGCACTTGTAATGAAAAAATGACCCTTTCCACCTTTTCCCTTTTATGTGCTTTGTCTTTCCACGTCTGGTGTACAAATGTGGTGAAGTGTTCAGTTTTCTTAGGAGTCAGATCACAGTTCTGTGAGACTCCTTGTGATGTACGGTAATAAAAACCTGTATCGATTATGGTGGAAATTCATTTTTTCTTCTTAAAAGAAGTAACACTAACAGAATAGAAAAGATGTATAACAAAATAACAGAAAAAACTGTTATGTTTCCATAGTTAAATAAAAGAAAAATAACAAAGTTTTCTTGCAAAACTGTAGGAGTATAGGAACCCTTAAGTGAGTAACTCGTTAAATCCCAGATGACCAGCTAAAGAGAAATGTCAAACTGTAATTACTTCATATGCCACTGTCTCTGCAATTGCTTGGAACTTCTCAATGGTAAATATAAACAGAGTTTAAAATCATATTGCACTTAAACTATAAATACATTAGGTTTAGAGAGCACTTTCTTGCAAGAGGAAATAGTTACTGGTAGTTACAATAGGTCAAAATTACATACGCTATAAAAAACCTGAATTAAAATATATCTAGCGGACAAAATAATTAAAATTGAAAATAAATATATAAAATAATGAAAGGCATATTCTGAGTTTTGCAATTGAATTTTCCTTTGCCAGCGGTGTCAGTCCCAGTGCTGCTGTGCGGGCTGAACTCCAATTCCCCAGAGTGTAACTGGGAGTTGGAGCAAAACTTGTCCTGTTGACGTTGTTCCCAGCGTGCTGTGGGTCACTGCCCTCGAGAATGGGCTCACCCTTCAAAAATAACCCTAAATCTGAAATAGAACCTTCGTTTCACTCGCAGCGAGATCAGTGTTCCCAGCTCGGCTCACGTCACTCGACTTCACTAAGGCGCAGAGGTCTGGCCCAGCTTGGAGCTGAGCGGCTCGCTCAGGTGCCGTGTGCGGAACGCATTTTGCAAGTTGTTGAAGGAATTAGAAAATCATCTGAGCTCTGAGAGTGCTTATTATAAACTCACAGCACTCCCCGTGTCTGTGTCTTTCTTCACCGACTGCAAGCCTGTGTCTTGAGCGAGGCTGCTTGTTACGAGCACAGGAAGGTTTGTGACCAGAGGTATTACAGTATCTCCTGTTTAGCTCAGCTGCTGTCTTTGAGACATCACATAGGCTTTCCAGCGTGCTCCATCTCGTTTCCAGCCTTGTCTTGCTTTGGTCCTTAGACTGTTGCAGCTACAAAACATAGCAATATTGTCTCCAGATAGCTTTATTTATTAGGACCGCCAAACCCTGACTGTAATCACGAGCAAGGCCAAGGTGTGAAGAGCCGCTGCTGCTCCTCAGCCGCCCGGCTGGCTGTGGGTAGAACACGGGCTGAGTGAGGGCTTGCCATGGGAATCATGAACGCTCACTATGTTGCTGCTGGCCAAAAAAAGGTTTTTTGCTCAGGCCCGGTAATTTGCTTGCAGTGAAAGGTTTGCTTGACGCTTCGCTTTAAGGGGGTAGTAAATTAAGATGCTGTGTTTTGCACGTTCAGGCTGTTGCATGCGAAGATAATTTTCTGTTTTGCGGAGCTGAATGTGAACGTTTCTGTCAATGTGTAGCAGGTAAAAAATGCAAAGATAAGTTCTCTGCCAGGTTCAGTCAGCCTTGATTGCATCTGATTGGTTTTTTTCCTTTTCATACAGGCAGAAAATTAGGGTTAGTGTATGTAAAAGTTAAGTGTATCTGATGGTGGCTTTGAAAATAATAGCTGGTTATTCTAAATGCTAAGATTAATTTCAGTGAATGTAGTTGAGCAGGTATTTCCAGTGTCTTCTCTCCCTCTCCTCTGTCCTTTCCTCTTAAAACAAGAAGTGTTTGTATATCCTTGTGCTCCACTAATAAGTAGAATGTATTTTAATGCATGAGGGTGGTTTTCATGTCCTGGTAAACACAATGAATAACCTGAAATGCTTTTCTCTGCAGATGTGGAAGCTATCCCAGAAAGCAGAAATTCAAAAAGCAGGTCTAGGGAGCAGCAAAGCTCCTAATTCTATTACCCACTACATGAGATGTGGGCCAAGTGGTGAGTTTCCTGCCCAAACTGTAAATGAGATTAATTTCATTTACAACAAACTAACAGCATTCCGTATAAGGACACGTGCACATGGCATTAACCAGATGTAAATACCGCTTGCTTAACTGGCTGCTCCCTTGCTTGTTAGCTAAGCCAGGCCACGTTGGTTTCCAGCAGCTACTTTGTCTGTGTTGGCAGGGAACTTCATCCCATGGAGCCTTTTGCCTGTAAAAATTAAATTTCTTTTTATTTTTCAAACCTCTTGAAGAAGCGAGTTCAAGGAAACCCCATTAAGGAGGAGTATTGAAGTTGTTTCTTAGAAAGGGACAGATAAATCTAAAAGAATAGTTTAACAAAACATGTATTCTGTAGCACAAGGAAAGTGCCTTTTTATATAAAGCTTGTCTTTGGCGTCCTGTCCTCCTCTCGACTCGTGCCAAGCCCTTTGGTGCATGCTGTTAGTGCTGTTAGTTCTGTTAGCCGCTTAACTCTGCATTTTATACTTCCACCCTTCCAGCTTTTCTGATGTTCTTTTCTCTTTCTACCTTCCGGCTGAACACAGAGAGAAAAGTGTCCTTCAGTATCTCAGTATGAAGCCTTTATATCTGAAGTAACACGACAGCGACTGTAGGAATCAGTACTAAAAATTAAGGGAATTTTTTACATTCTTCGTGACTAGAGCAGGCAAGACATAAAAACCTACCTACCTACCTTCCTTCCTTGAATCAAGGAGCTCTACTGGAGTCTACTGCCGAAAATGTGTAGATGGGCTTAGGAATTATTGCACATTGCACTGTTAAGATCTACTGAATAAAGGACAGTTCTCATCTCCTTAAGGACCAAGAATTTTAAGGTCTCAAGAATTACTCCAGGAAAAAAAAAACACACAACCTTCTTTCATCTTCTGTTTATGAAATTAGCCACTGATTTGCTTAAGCTTCTGCTAATAATTAGCCAAAAAAACCCATAACTAGCAGTTTATATTTACTTGTGTAAATCTAAAAGAAATGCTGTAGTATTTTGTTGCAATGGACTGTATATACAGATACAAAAACCTCACAGCTTCCTGGCACTTCACTGCCTTATTTGGTTAGCGTAATCTGCATGGAATGGCGCTGGAAAACGTTTATGCTGATTTTTGTTGCATAATGCAAGAGAAAAATTTGTTTACATACATGGAAAAGTTCGGTAACTAAAAAAGGGGGAGTCATGGGATGATCGTATTCTATAGCACTTGTTTGTCGTTTGTGTTTTTCACATTCCCAAGTTATTCTGCGTATATATGTTCGGAAGTTTCTGACAGGAAATTGTCAGCTATGATTTTTCTATAACTTTTATTTTAATATAAGGCTGTTTTCAACAAATGGCATTTCCAGGATAAGACTGTCTTATGAAGTTTGTGTATTGACTGTTTATTTTTTTCAATTGTTTGTCTTTTGACATGAGCTGACTGTGGCCTAGGAGGTTTCTTGATGGCAAAAAAAATGTAAATAATATCATATGCATTTTACAATCAGTTCCCCTTTTATTAGTAAGATACATTTTGTTCATTACTGATTTATATTAAAGTCGACAAACGTTATCGGTACGTTCGGTGGTCTCTTACATTTGTTGTCTTTAAAGCATTTGCAGAGCGCTCAGAGGCAGCGTACGTCAATTTATAGCAGATCCACAATGAGTTATCGTTGAGTTATTATTCCACAGATTCAAAGGCACCACAAGTCCATTTCTTATCATCCTGACATTTTGTCAAAACAGGGAAGAGGAAGGTTCGATAAGCTTTAGAATGGGAAATTCTGTTGTGATTTTTCCTTAAAGTGACTTCCGTTGGAAATACTTTTTGTGATAAAATGTGCTGAAAGATCTAGATCTAAACACTTTGTACAATACGAACATTCGATTCAGCCTGGGATTGTTTTCACAGAGAATTTCAACTTTTTTTTTTTTTTTCTGAAGTGAAAATAGGACCAATTTTGTAGCTTTCCCACCACACGGAATTTCCATTCTTCTCTGAAGACATTTCTGGTATTTCATTAAAATCATTGGTTTCTTTTGAGTAGCGGCACATACCAGCGGCCATCGCTGGCCCCTTGTTCTCCCTGTGAGGGTTGTCACAGATTCCGGGGAAAGCGTGAGGATGGTTTTTTGATGATGATGATGATGCCATCCAGCCCCAGCTCTATGATCCAGCCCCAGCTCTGTGATCCAGCCCCAGCTCTATGATCCAGCCCCAGCTCCGCTGCATTTGGAAGGATTTTCCCACCTTTACGGAATTTCGTAGACAAAGATACGACATCTGCCCTCGCTAAAGGCACAGCTGTTTTGAAAGAGAATTGAAATACCATAAATATTAGGAAAATTATATTTTCAGGCTCGTTTCAGTGTCTGTGACAGGATTTTTCCAGCTGTTTGAGAACTGAGGACCGCTGCATTTCAAACTGTTAAACCATCGCGCAGCCTGACTACTTTCAGAAGAACATGTGTCTTGACTGAAGATGTAAGGTGTCGTGCCAAATGCTGTTTGTATCCCAGAACCCCCGCAGGCGTGTTTTTGGAGGTGGATTCCCTGGGAATTGGGCAAGCGGCACGTTGCCATCGCTGTCACACGCCTGGCTGTGTCGTTTTCGTCACACGGGCATCTCCCCTTCTATTGATTAGCTCAGCTCTTCTCTCTACTCGTTAAGTTGTCCAGGGTGACCCGTCACATCTTCTTGTGCTTTGAGAAAGTGTCACAACATGCAAAAAGTGTGCGATCCCACCAGCGTGCAGTCACAAACTTGACAATTGCTATTTAACTGATAACATCTGTTAGAAATTACCCCCCCTTAGCCCAAAACCTCGGCCAGGTTTCCTGGCGTGGGCGCATTGGCGGATGCCGGGGCCGGAATCGGTGCCGCTGGGCGATCGCGGCGCAGGTTTGTGTGATGGATTCGGCAGCAGCACAACCCCGGCTGGCATTTTGGGGTGGATTTGCTAAATTAGCCAAAAGCAGCACCAAGGATCCGTTTGCACTGACGAGATCAGAATCTACCCCAGCACTTTGCAAAGCAGTTTCGGAGCTGAAGAGCAGTCAGGTTCTCCGTGCTCTGATGGTTGGGTTTTTTTCATAACCTTTCCAGTCTGTGCTCTTAAAAAATACAAATGGAAATGGAATTTGGGAGCAGCATCACGTTTTCTGAAGCACGAGCTCCCGGGGAAGACACGGCAGCTGTCGGACACTCCACAACCACAGCACTTGGCTCCTTACCGCTCCAGTTGCCCAGTCCCTCAGTGTGGGATCAGGACAGAGCTGGTACCCCTGCACCAGGGCTCTGTTTCATCGACTCCTCCGGATTTGGTAACATTCCCAACATGTATTATTTCTAAACCTTTTCCAAGACACGGGGCGGCCTCGGCAAAGGAGCTCATGTATGATTTTTAGAGTTAGGTGATAACGTATATGTAAATAATGCTTTGATATTAATAAAACTGCCTTAAAGGAATGTACCTGGGTGTGAAACAAAACCTAAAAAGCTCTTATTTAAAACTGTAATTTCCTTTCCATATTGATTTTTTTTTTTTTTTTTTAATGTTTGCCATTGTATACATTTATTAATGATGTTATTAAAATGCCAAACCAAATGATTTTTATTCTCCTGTGGTGTGTACGTTCATACACACTTTGTCTGGACGCTCTTCCTGGAAGGCCCGTGGTGTGAAATGCTGGCGTTGGGCTCCGTTGGTCCAGCAAACTGCAGCACAACTTTATTCTGGACAGTGTGTAGTTTGTTTCCTGGCCTTTATTTCTGCACACCTGTGTAGCTTTTAACTAGACACTATTTCGATATTATTAAAAAAAAAAAGACACTAATTTCATAAGCAAATACAAAAAGAAATCAGCATAGATTTGCCAAATATAGTATTTGAAGCTTTGATTTTGCTCGGTTGTTACTTTAGCTGAGACAAGTCTCAGAGTCTCCTCTGAGGACAGAGGTAGTTACAGTTAGGTAGCGCAGGTTTTAAGATTCATGAAGCACAGAAAAATCCTGCAGTTTTTCACATTTAAAGCTTTCTGGATTTAAAAAATCGACAAGTCAAATTTACTCTTATTAAGTGATAAAGGATTTTGGGGCACCAGAAAGAAGAAACCTTAGAGGGAAGGGAGAATGAGCGGCAGCCAAAGGGCAAGGTAAATTTTACTTTTAAAGACATGTAAGATTGTATCGTTAGTAACACATTTGTCATCTGGAGTTCTCTAGATAGTTCATTAATCAACCCAATATTCCCAAATATCAAATGTTCCTTAACAACAAATATAAAATCACATGGATCTGGACGCCTTTCTAGTGACTCTTCCTATAGGTTTCTACACATTTTTAGGTCACTCCTTTCCCATTTGAGATGACTGGGGTTGGTTTGTGTCTTTCAAAGGCAGACGGGAGAATTTAAACTGTTGTGTTGTGAAGGTGCCAAATCCATCAGAAATGAAGGAAAACATGGGAAGGATCGTTGTGAAGTAACTTGCCCTAGGAGAGGCTTTTTCTCACTCAGTTCGTGGTAGTTTGTTATTCTGTAGAAGTAAAGATTTCACTTTCTTAACAGAAAAAATAACAGAGATGTTCTCACAGAACTGTCTTGGCATCTTAGACATGTGTCTTAGACATCTGTCCTGTGTGTACTGACAAACAGTTCATGACTTATGAGGTAATTTGTTATTTCATGGTATTAAGTTTAAACCTTCAAGGCCAGTACCACACAAAGTCCCAGTTTTATCCATTTTATTAATAAACACAATAACATTATTCAAATAATGCCTTGTCTGCTTACTGGTTACTTAGTGGCAGATTGCAAACATGTCTCTTTAAGAATATTCTGTTTAATGACCTGAAGACTATTTTTTTTTAACAGATTATACAATATAAATGTACACAATTGAAAAAGTAAAGGGGTAAGCCTGCGTTGTGGGGGGTTTTTTTCCCTTTACAAAATCTATGCCTAGTAATAGAAAAGTGAATTTAATCTACTTGCCATCTTCATCAAAATGGATGACGATGGGATCGTGGCCCGTTGATCTCACGAACTTCAAAAAGTCGTCAGGGCTCAAGCCCATGGTTGCAGAATTGGTCATGGGATGGAAGTGGAGCTTTTCGTGGCCGCCCTCCAGCAGAGCGGCGTCCAGCACCAGAGTGACGTCCCCCTGGTCGCAGAACAGGGCGAGGGGCGTCGCGCAGCCCTGGCCCACCCGCAGCTTCTCCCGCAGCGCCGCTTCCTCCGCAAAGCGCAGGTTCCCGCTCCCGACGCCCAGTTTCTTAGCCAGGTCGTTCAGATTGACTTGCCTGTTGTGCAGAACGGTCACCAGCCAGAACCCTTTCTTCTTTTTGTCTTTAAGAAAGAGGTTTTTGCTGTGAGCTCCCTTCATGTGCTGGACGTGGGGCATCATTTCTTCAACAGTGAACACCTGGAAAACATCACCAGTGTCAGACTCTGTATCCTCTTATCACTTGCGTACTGGCAGGTGTCTTTCGTTAAAGACTTAGAAAATACTGAATGTCACACTCAGCCTAAGAACTGTACCCTTTTATGAAGACATTTCAAATAACACAAATAAAACGTGGCATACTGCTGCACGCTGTCCGAATTGTTTCTGTATCATGAATACAGCGAGAATATCACACTTGGAAAATGCAAAACCGCAGCTGGAACAGCGTTGCTTCTGCAGCTCCACCCCACACACTGATGTGTGCTTTTAACTGGGGGGGGGAAGTTTGGAAAGCACCCGAGACACTGGTGACTTCACGGTGGAGAAGCGGATGGGCCGCAGCTCCTGGAACCGCGGAGGGTGAGCGGGAGGCGGCCCGTACCTCGGGGTGCTCGGCGGTGACCGTGGCGATGCCCAAGTCCCGCAACCGCTGCCCCAGCGCCGCCCGCAGCTCCGCGGCCGCCGCCATCGCCCGCCGGCCGGGACGCGCTGGCGCGCCAGCCCCAGCCACG